>JAAAKE020004397.1:0-11185 GCA_010014785.2 Anisolabis maritima
ATGATTAATGTTTCAAAGAATTTATTATTTCATATTCAAGTAGATTCGCTGGTTTTTGGAACATAATATCATTTAACCATATGAAACGAAAACAAAACGCAATGTTTCTATTATTTTGAGACATTTGGCATCAATAAGAGAAAATAAATTTAAAACTTAACTTTTTTTTATAGATTTAAAGTACTGCGCCACATGAAACCATATTCATTAAGTAAAGAAATTTTATTCTGAAGCTGTTAATATAACATAATGACCATAATGTGATAGAAGTTTACCCTCTAATTTTCTAAAAAATTACCTTTTTAAGAAAAAATTTTCCTCTTTTAATAGTCCTATATATTTAAGAAAATATGAAATAAATATCTAAAGTTCTAATAAAAGAAAATTAAAAATTTTCTTTTCTTTTTTTATATTCTACTAGAAAAGAAAAATTTAAATTATTTCACATTACATAATATAAAACGTTATTTAAAAAGTTAATATCCTTAATATAAGGGATATTTATTTTTATCTCATATTTACTCAAACATTTAAACTAAACATAATTCAATACTTCGTTTTTATTTAAAATACACTATTTTTATATTTGTAAAAGTATATCCTTCATATATTTTTTTTTTTAGGTTGTTGACAACTTTGACAACATGAATCTTAAAGATGAACTTTTACGAGGAATTTATGCTTATGGTTTTGAAAAACCCTCTGCAATCCAACAACGCGCTATACTTCCTTGTGTAAAGGGCCATGATGTTATTGCTCAGGCCCAATCTGGTAAATATAACTTTATTTAAATTTTGTTTTTACAGGAGAAATTTTAATTTTAAAATTTGAAATAATTTAGGTACTGGTAAGACTGCAACTTTTTCAATTTCAATTCTTCAACAAATTGATACTTCCATTCGAGAATGCCAAGCTCTGATTTTGGCACCCACTCGCGAATTGGCTCAGCAGGTAATTATGCGAATTATATTATTCTTTTAATTCAAATTTTAAATGCTTATATTAATAAAATGGTCCATCTTTAGACAAAATGAATAAAGTATATTTATCCAAAGTTACATTTTTTGGCATAAACCATTTTAATAATTAATACTACAAAGAAATATTAATATTCAAAAATACAACATTTCGGCCACTTCTACTACTTCACAGCTATTATCAGAAACAAACATTCACTTTGGTGACCACGACTATTGCTAAAAAATCTTTTATTTATAATAACACTAATCATGAAAGTAAATTACCTAATCAATATGGCCATATAAATTTAAAATTCAATTTGGTTGAAGTTAAACTATAAAATTTTTACCAATCCTTCTATTTTGAATTTTTATTAAGTCAAATTTTTTCCTTTGTTATTTCTGCTCCTCTATGGTGGCTAATTCAAAAAATACTCTCTATTCTATTAAAAATATCTTAAAATATATTTGCTAATACTAATTATTCTTTTTCAAAATTTAAAAATCCCTATTAATGAAGAATTATTGAAATATATTAAATGATCATCTTCATATTATTACATTACCCAAAATGACATCTCATTCTCTTTACCATTAAAGATCTAGTCATGGACAATTTTCAAATTTGACTTGTGCATATTTAAAAGTAGTTCTTTAATTCTATTCATTATTATTGATTATTATTATAGATGAATCTTATTTTTAGGTATTTACAAATTCAAGTAGTTGTGATAACTATTGGAAGAAAAAAGGACAAAGGGGGCAACCTTGTTTTTTTCGCCTGCCTGCGCCCTTTTTCTTCCAATTCACAAACAAAATGAATAGTTATTACACTGCCTCTTGCTTTTTAACAATCCCTTTATATTATTTAAATAAAAAAATAGAATTTAAAATCTTTTTTGATTATGCTACATTTTCTTAAAAAAAATTTAATTTTCAAGCATAGGAATAATTTGATTGTTATTACCCTCGAAGATAAATTTAAAAATTTATTTAGTTTGATCATTTTACCAATTTTTAAATCATACTTTTTTGAATTAATGAATTAAATATGGTACAACGATTTCAAATAATACATAACTATGAAATTTAACATTACGTTTCGATTGCTAATTCTTTGACCTTAAGCCGGTGAAGGCATTTACTTTGAAAGGACACCCGTTAGATTAAATTTTTGCACCTGATCGTAATAGTTCGTTTCTCAATTTGTTGTAAATCAGTTGAAAAGCATTCATGGACTCTATTAAGGGTCCTAATGTTTTGTTTTCAAACAACATGATTACTAATCGAAACAAGTTAATTTATTAATTAGATATTAATTAAATTTATACAAAGAAAAGTCAAAAGTAACAGGATACTTAAAATTTTTGAAAAATTTGGACCTGTATATCCGCGAGAGTATCTTATTCTCAAAGTTAATCACAATTAATATATGGACTTAAACAAAATATATATTTCCTAAAAAAAATTGTATTTGTCTGAATATCATCACTAGAGTTGAGATTCTTAATTTCTAATCTATTGACATCTCTGACCAACTTATAAAGTTTTAATAAGATTTTGAATGAAGATGGACAAATTACATATCAACTCATATTATTATTATAAATTGTTTCACTTAAATATTAATCTCTATTAATTAAAATTTTAATTTGTTGTAGATTCAAAAAGTTGTCATTGCCTTGGGAGATTTTATGAGTGCCCAATGTCACGCGTGCATCGGAGGGACCAATGTGCGCGAAGACATGCGTAAGCTTGAAACGGGTGTCCATGTCGTTGTTGGAACTCCAGGACGGGTCTACGATATGATTAGCAGGCGTGCTCTTAGTATGAATTTTACTTCTTATTACTTATTTTCTTTTAATATTTTCTATTATATTATTTCTTACCTGTTTTAAATAATGATTTTTCTCTTCCTTTCTGGGGGTTTGTCATATATATAAATTTAAAATTACACATTAAAATATATATATATATGTTCTGGAAGGTTTCCGCAGTTGGTTGTTTGTGGAAAACATTATTCCACATATATATATATATATATATATATTTAATTTCATTATAAGCTCTCCGATCTTTGGCATTACTAATTATTTTTAAAAAAGAATCAAAATGCTCAAGTTAAAATAAATATTACTGTTTAAAAACATTAATGATCAGGCAGAACATGCAGAAATGGGATGGACTTAATCACATTCTGAACTAGCTCCTGTCCCTTGGAGCAGCGATAAATTTCTCGCCTCACGTTCCAAAGGTCAGGGGTAATTAATTTATTTAAATTTTTTTTTAATTTGATATCTTTTGATTTAAATAAATATCAGATATTACCATAATTCATACACTAATTCCAATATTTATAATCAGTTCATTCTCCATCTTTCATTTCAATCATTCATCTTTTATTATTTCTTTTAAAGACTCATGTAGGCAAGTATTGCATCATTTCTTTTTGTTTAATATTTCTCTAATATTTCCTCATATCAATCACGCATCTTATTTTTGCCTGAATTTTTTTATCCTTTTTTTCTAAAGAGGACTGTATATTGATTTATCTGTTTTCAACAAGGAGAATAAATCAGTTGATTTATTACTAATTTATTTTTCTCTTGAGTCTTTTTTGCATTTTCTTGAGGTTCTCTAAAATGAAACAAATACTTGGGATTTTTCATGTTTAATAAAGAACTAAGAGTAATTAGACAACCTGAATCTTTTGTTTTGTCTTTATGAATAATTAGGAGAGCTTCATGATCACATCCTCAAATCTCATGTTTTACCTATTATTAAATTTAGTATTTTCAGATTTTATGTAGTTCTTGTAATTACCTAATAAGGTACTGGCTGTCTCCAATTAGTTTTGAGGGGAATAGTATATAATGGGTAGCCGAAAAAGTTTCCCCCGATTTTGTCAGTAGATGGCTTTAAAGTTGTATATTTCTTATAATATAAATCGATTCTGGTATAATTGGCGGCATTTGCTAGATGATATTTCATAAATCATTATAGAAAAAAAAACAAAACGATTGAAATTTGTTTATTCAGTCAAAAGTTATTCCGTTTTCATAATGAATTAAAATAAATAAGAAATTCGGTACATTGTGAAATTCCATTTCAAAAAAGGAAAGAATGCAACGCAGGTGAATAAAAAAAATTTGTATAGTTTTTGGTGATGATGCCGTATCAGTGAATGGTTCGTTCAATTTCGTTCTTGAAATTTTGATAGCAAAAAAGGACTTTGTGCTGGCCGACCAATTACTGAAAATGTTGATGAATTCATGTAAAAACTGGCACATACCGTAAGCAGCCCGTCACATCGTTCTCAAATGAACTCAAAATTCACCATCAAACAGTTATAAATCATTTGGAGAACGCTGGATATAAGAAGCTCCATGTTTGAGAACCACACGATTTAACAGTTAAAAATTTCAAGGACCTAGTTTCCATTTAAGAATCATGGTTTAAACAAAATGAAATCGAACCATTCTTGAAGCGTCTCATTACAGGTGATGACAAATGGATCACTTACGATAATAATGTGAGAAAATCATGGTCGAAGCAAGGTTAGACTGCACAAACGGTGGCAAAACCTGGAATGACGTCAAGAAAAGTGATGCTGAAATTGAAAAGCAGTCAAAAGATTGATTCTAATCTCAACTATTAATAATTAACTAGATTAGAGATCTCAACAATATTTCCTTAATGGTATAAAATTGACTTCAAAAGAGGCCTCTGAAAATCACTTTTCGCAATTTTTCGCCCAGAAACCACAAATTCTATAGTAACAGGATTATGGAAAAAATGGCAAAAAGTTATCGATCAAAATAGTACATATTTAGTTTATTAAAGTTCACTGAAAATAATAGAAAAGTGCGTTTGAATTTTGAGTAAGAATCGGCAAGCAACTTTCGACTACTCAATATATATATATATCCTTTATCGACAATTGTAAAAAAATTTCCATTAAAATTAAAATTTAATTATGCACTTTATCATAAATGAAAATATAGTTAAAAATAAATATGAAAATTATTTTGTGTTCAATTTAAAATTCAGGTTAGTCAATGAAAAACTCAAAAGATTGATTATTTCATCACCCAAAATAACTTCTCAAGGCTTTCTCTCTTTCTTTTAATTAATCATATCTCACTCATTCATATATATATTGTGAGGTTTGGGTTAATCCTAAAAAAAGTTATTTTTTTCTATATACATGTATACACCTGTGTTATAAAAAGTTCTATTACATTTTTGATTTCAATAATAATTGCAAATCTTGCCTCACAAAGAAAATGCTGGGTTTCACTCCTTCGGAAAAAACTGTCCAGTAAAATATTTCTTCATATAATGTGATAAAATATTTTGCATAAATTTATCCAAGAATGACAGATAATTAAAAATCTCTACAAAATCAACAAATCAATAAAAGTTTCTTATTTGTCTCTAGTCCTTTATTTTAACATATATTATTATTTCTTATATTCATCACAATTCAGCAAATTGTAACTCTTAAAATGAAAGAATTTTCATAACATATTACACATTTAAAAAATTGAGGGTAGAAATTTCAACATTCATTCCTTATTATTTAAAAAAAAACTTTAGTATATTCTCTCCCCTCCTATCTTTTCCCAAATGATCAGTTTAAAATATCCATCTTATTTAAAAAAAGAAAATCGATCAAGCAACATTGTAAATAAATAATATATTGTCACTTTGTTTTTATACTTTTCAAGTATATTTCTCTCACCATTTTTGACAATTTTTAATTTGTTATTAATTTTGATTTTTATTGTTTTTTACAGGGACTAATCATATAAAATTGTTTGTTCTTGATGAAGCTGATGAAATGTTATCTAGAGGTTTTAAAGATCAAATTCATGATGTCTTTAAAAATTTAAATGCTGAAGTTCAAGTAATTATTTGCTCTTTTATATTGATTTATAAAAAAAAGCTTTAAATAAAATTTATTAAGAAAAATGTATTAAATTAATGTATATAAAATTCATTTTTACTTTTTTAATGATAAAAGCTTTTTTTTTATAAAATTTTTTATTAATTCTATGAAGTTAAAAAAATGATACAAATGATTAATTTTAGGTCATTCTCTTATCGGCTACGATGCCCCCGGATGTCCTTGAGGTGACTTCATGTTTTATGAGAGATCCTATTCGAATTTTGGTTAAAAAAGAAGAATTAACTCTTGAAGGTAAAACTTTTCTTATTTTTAGTAAATAATCAAAATTAATGAAATTAAAGTACATCTTCACTTTTACTAAGGCTTATACTCTTTATTATTTAATTATATTTTTAAAATCTCTATATTCATAATTTTCACTTCTCTCATTTAATTTTAAGAATGAGTATAAAAATTTTAAAAATTTTTTTAATTCATATATTTCATTAAAAAAATTTTATATAAAAACAAAATTTATGTTTCTACAACAATTTTAATTAACAATATATTATTATTATTTCTCAAGTTAAAAATTAAATATTTTCATTGGTTAATTAGAAGTCAATTAAAAATTATTTTTTTTTAATAATAGATGATAATAAAAAGAAATTGTTTGATTTTATTTGATTATTAATTAAACATTGCTCGCCAGCCATAACTATATATATATAACAAATATTTTCATTTATTACCATAATGATTTTTTAATTTCCCATTTTTATTATAAATTTACTTTTTTTATTTGATGATTGAGAGTAATTAATAATAAAAAAATAAAATAAACATGAGTGGTCTTTTTTTATTAATAAGAAATTCACATTTCAGACCATTATCCTCTGTCTAATAAGTTATAAAATTATATGTAATTCACTCTTCTAAATGGGTAAAAAAATAATTGATAAAATCTTCAAAATTTATTATGATGACCTATCATCCTTTCTCTCATTCTTATATTTTATAAACTCAATCACATAATCACAGCTCTTAGAAATTCAGATAATTGTAATAAAACAAACATTACCTAAAATGTGAATTTTTTATTAATAAAAAAAGCTGGTCATGTTTTTTTTCATCTTTTTTTTATAAATTAGTGGAAACTTATTTTCATTTTTCCATTTTTCTATTATAATGAATTTTCATATGGAAATTAATAATAAAAAGAGCAATAAAGTATTTTAAGACTTATGTTGTTGCCTGATAGTTATTTTTATTAATACACTTGGAATTTTAAGAAGCTTTTGAATCAATTAAAAAATTAAAACCTCTTGGATTGGAACAAAAATGAAAAAATTTCTTTAAATTGACGTTCCATACACATATTTACTATTAATTTTATTATAATTAATTTACTTATATATTTACGACTTTTTAAGCATGTATTCATATTAACTAATGCCACGCTAGGTTCTAAAGGTATTTTAAACCATTGCATTTATTAAAAATTGATTTAAAAAAAGAAAATATTGGATAGCTGCTTAAGAATGAAATAAAACAAACTGTTTTTGACCGATTCATTTATTCATCTTTGCTGACATTTTGGGAACTATATATCTCAACTTCAGACAAATTGGTCACTGTTAAATTTTCTCTTATAGTAAATAATATATATATATATATTTCTCAGGGAAATAAGCCAAAGAGTACATTTTATACATATTTAGGAAGGATGTAAGACATATATATATACATAATATGTAAGACATACATATCGAAATATGTAAATAAGTAAGGAAGAAAGTAAAACTTTAGGTTTTTGAATAAATTCCCAGTCGTCTTGGGTAAAATTTATTACACCATCATCATTTGAAGATTCATTATTATATGCCCAGAGTTAGTTGGGTCAATGTACTCTTTGGCTCATATCTGTGAGAAATAAGTCAAAGAAAACTAGTTCTAACTGGGGAAATCGAGTTATAGGGAAGCTTAATGCTTCACAATATATATATATATATAATTCTCTTCTCGGTATACTTGCTATCTTTACACTAGTATGCACATCCAATCTGGTTCGAGTTCGGGAGGCGCGAATTATACCCAATCAGACGCAAACTCATCTCGCAAAAATGTTTAATTTTAAACGATATGTTGACTGGGTTTTATAGTCTATGGAGCGTTGTATATATATATATATTCATATAAAATATGGCAGGAGATATGAATTTAACATAGCCCTTCTTTGTCCTGAAGATGTTTTACATCATATTTCCCGAAATGCCGGCAAAGATGAATAAATAAATTGCTCCAGTCTTGTTTCATTTCCTTGTTATTTATTTTTTCATCTTAATTATCTAAGAAAATCATATACTAAATAAACAATTTTTTGAAATTATTAAGTATCAACCTTATTAAAAGAGAAATTATCTAACAAAATATTGGAAATTATTTATTTTTCATTCGTTATAATGCATCCATTCTGTAAAAATTATTCACCCTTTTATTATTCATTATTGCTGCATATATTTTAATATAATTCTGATCATATCTAAAATAAATAATTATATAATATTAACCACAAAATTACAATTCTCATGGTGAATTTTGATAAACTTTTCTCTTGATGATAATGCTCTGAGTAAGTAAAATAATGTTATCAGCATAGAAAAAAAAAAAAGATTAAAAAGGTTTTTATTAATTCCAAATAAATATATGAAATATTTCATCAGACATTTATTTTGCAAATTATTTAAAAGTATTTATTGTTATTTATTACAAGATTTAATTAATTCTAGGGTTCTAGGATAAAAGCAAATAAGTCCAAAATGCAATAAGTACATTTTCGTATTCATCAAAACGAGTCCTACAATTTGATCTAATCATAACAAGTCAAGCAACATTTTTTAAACAAGTTACGATTCTGCTAGACCAAGTACATCACAATGATTCTTCTATATGGGGAAATTCATGGAAAAGGCTTGAAAGAACACATTCTTTACTGTTTTTGGTATTATAAAAATAAATCCAATCATTACTTTAAATAACACTATTTTGGAAAAAAAGTTTTTTGTTTCTCCTGAAACATTAATTCTTTGCTCTTATTAGTTTTTGCCCTCACATCCTAGAATTTTAATTTTGTAAAAATCACTGAACATTCTGGAAATGTGAAATTCTATAATTAAAACATCTCTTTTAAATTAAAAAATGTAGTTTGATAAATTTTTGATTGCATTAATATGGTCTAAATATTTTTATTAGTCAAAAAAGTTACTAAAGGACTCATTTATTGCTCAGGTTTTAATGTATAAAAATAATTAGTAAGGCTTGAAATATTATTTACCTGACTGGAACCAGTAGCAAAATGTAATCTAGTATAAAAAATTCTCAAACTTATGCGCACAACTTCTGACTTTTACGTATTTACTTTTAAATAATGTTCTTAGCCATTAAAAAATGAGAAATTAATGAAGCCCATTTTTAATTGAAAAAATAATAAATTTATATTTATGTGACAACAACAACCAAAAAACTGACTATATCTAATCTTTTGTTGTTTTTAGGTGCTTCATTAATACAGTTTATTTACCACTTAGTGATCATTTATTATTCTATTTTATTATTATTGTTATGATTTTGCACATCAAAGTTACCATTTTACAAATCAAATAAACCTTTTACATAACAAATTATCTTTTAGAAACAACTAAATTCTTCAAATTCACCTAAAATTATCGTAAATACATATTCCATATATGTAATTTGCAAATAAGGTTAATTTGATTTATAAAATAATTTAGTGTAGAAAACCTGTATTTTCATGTTTTTTGCTCTAAAAATATTTATACTTCAAAATTTGTTTTTAAGTAGTTAAAATTATTCTTAATCTGATTCAAAGATCTTTAAATCTCTTAAATAAATATTGGAAAAAATTTTAACTCTAGAAATTCCATATAAAAAAAAGGCAAATTGAAATTCCAAGTTAATGTTTTTCTTAAGTGTAAAGGATTATATAATAATTTTCTCAATTTCTTTTGAAATTCACTAAAACAGAGACAATCCGCTTACGCGGCGGAAGTGCACAGTCCCTGGTTCAAGTCTAGGAGGCACCAAACATGCACAGTCAAAACAATCATCTCGCACTCATTTATCTTAAAAGTTATATTATTGACTTTATTCTTAGGGCATTGATTTGAAAATAGCCACATTTTTCGAAACAAACCTCTATTATTCAGAGTTTTTAAGCTATGATAGTAATTCATATAAAGGAGACAGATTGCTCACAATATTATTATTAATAATTAAACATAAACAGCAAATAAGTAATTCTATACCTGAAAAAGAAATTATTTCGACTGATATTAATATATTGTAATACTATAATGTTTCATCAAAATGTTGGAGAGCAGTGAGTGTCTTAACTAAACTATTGCAAAAAATTAGAAAACTAATAACTTTAAATAGAATTCATACTAAGAAAGAAAATCACAAAAAAAAAAGAAAAATCAACTCTAAAGATCATACAAGAAAAAAAATCCCTGGCTATTTTACTGGCCACTGCCATAAAGATTTTAGCTACGTAAGTTTGTTAATGTGATTCGGTATCAGTTCTCTTCGTCCAAAGTTAAGCATGGCAATGTCGTGGATAGATCGAGGATCCCCATCAGCTCCTCAGGGAGCATTTGGTTCTATCCCTCCAAAAATATACTACCATAACTTTGTTATAAAAGTATTTCTTTCATTAATTGGAGTTTCAGAGATTTTAAACTTTTGTAACTTAGTGAGAGAAAAAATAACACCACTGCTCTTCATGATTGGTTATATATATATATATATGTATATGTATATATATAATTTAGTTATAAGATAGTTAAATTTTGTCGATTGGTGGCGTAAATGGCCTTAGCAACCGACATCCCTCGACATCAATACTACCTACCAACTATTTTATTTTCGATGTAAAAATTTATTTCTCCATTTTTTCTTGTTTTATATTTTTTTGGTAATTCGACACCCTAGATATATGACTCATAAATTATTTTCTTTAAATACCTTATATATTGAGCTAAAAAACCCATAATTTATTATTTAAATTTTCTTCTCGGGTACAGAATTAAACATCTATAACTGAGAGTTACATGGTCGTATCTCTAATTTTACATAAGTTAGTCTAATCTTGAAAATTCATCATATTTTGGCCAATAAGTTTAGAGTATTTGATTTTGGGTAACAATATAAAATTAGTTAGCCCAAACTCTTCAACCAAAATGAAAAAATTAGCAGATATATCACCACAATTTATCACCACATGTTTTAGCTCTATGCATAAAAATAAATCACTAAA
>JAAAKE020004408.1:0-11185 GCA_010014785.2 Anisolabis maritima
AAAACTATTAATGCGCATAATTTCTCAAAAAGAAAAAGAAAGAATTGCGATCTTCATTCTCTTTTAACTAAAGATTGACTTAAGACAGAACAAGAAGCATATCGATTAACCCTTTTAAAAATCATTTTAATTATAAATGGTGTTTGTTCCCTTGGAATTGAGAAAGACCTGAAAAATTCATTACTCTTTTCTTAATACTCATCTCTAAATTAAGAGAATAGAAATTCACTCAAGATAGTAGAAATAATTTTAATAGCTTTTTATTATATAATATATAATTTATTAATAATGACTAAAAAATATTCGTGAGGAAACCAACGAGGAATTCCCCTATCGTTTTTGCTCTTTTTTTTAACCAAAAATCTTAATGTTTGAATTAAAAAAAAAAAAAAAAGAAAACGAGTAAATCATACAAAATTTATGAAAAAAAATCAACATTTTCAAATTATAAAAAATTATTTTTATTTTACCTCTGATTAATTTTATTCAGGTATCTCTCGATTAGTGCGGCATTTTTTTTGCGACATTTCCTCAATTAATGCAGTTTTAAAATCACTGCGCAAATAGTAGAATTCTATTTCCGAAGTTTTTTTAAAATTTAATTAATTAATTCAAATTTAACGTATGTATGTTTTTCTCACAATTTATTATATAAAAATGACGCATCTTCAATGGGGTTGCAGTAGAATTATTTGTATTTATAATTATGTATTCAATTAGTGCGGTGAAATTGGATGAAATCAATTAACCGCACTAATCGAGGGATACCTATATTTATTTTTTAGCTATTCCAAATTGCAAAAAAAAAAATTAAAATCTTATACATTTCACCTTGCTAAATTAAATAAAGTTTTTTGAATAAGAACTTAGGGCGATAAAATAAAATTTAAATTTAAATGGTAGCTTAGCATATATGAGGGTTATGGGCAACCATAAATTATGCATTATTCCAATTTAAAATAGGATTGCAAAGGGGCTTTCCTTTTAGATATTTCAAATGAATACATTATTAAATTTCCTCTCACTCCGGGAATTTTTATACATATATAGAGAAAATATAGTATCAAATGAAGGAATGAGAATTATAAAGACAAAGCCTCAAAATAATTATGCAGAAAAGATGTAACGAGGGATTGGAACTTGGGAAGTTCAACAAAATACTTGGTAGACGAGAAAGGTGGGATATATAATAAATTGTTCCTTTATTAGGGGAGGGTTAACAATATTTTAGGGGAAGGCTAGGCTGCCCCCCCCCCTCCCTTCTCTAATATGCCAAAAGTTTTTTCCCTGCTTAATAATTTATTATTTTAAAATTGATTAATAATCCCAGCACTTCTGACGTAATTTCTATTTTAAGTCGTTTTTTTATTTTACAAAAAATTGCTTTAAGGGTATTTTACGCCTCTGAGTCCAACTATTAAATACTATACTAAAATTTATTTATTTCTGCACTCTTCTTGCTATAAAGAAACCAGTCTACTATTTTATAAAAAAAAAAAATAAACCATAGAATTACTTTTTTTGGTGTTTTTTGTTCCCAATTTTCCAATTTTTTTTCTATTTTCATTTAGCCTTGTTTTTTTGGTTTGGTCGAGGTGCCCGGGCCCCTTCCTGAATACAACTTTTATCAATAACATTTTTCTATCTACTAGTCATTGTTACTTTCTTTTTTATCTAAAAAATATCCCTAGAAGATTAAATATAGCCTTATAATTCAATTTTAGAAAATAAATGAAACTTTCTATATGTAAATTTCTCACTTTTTCTATTAAATAGATCAATGTTTTTTGGTATCATAGCATGGGTGGTCTCTTATTTTTTTTTTTTTTTTACAAAATTAGCATAAATTGATTATATTCTAGGATTTGTTTATCTCTTCTGATGCATGACAGGCAAGTTCCAATGACATTTGTTGATTCCAAGGCTACTTGGCATGAAAAAAAATAAAAACTCACTGGTCTAAATAAGGCCCTGAATTCCTGAGTCACACCTCCACATCTGGTCTGGCCAATTTCATTCTTCTCCCCTCCCCCTAAACTTTTGTTCTATTGATAAGATCCATTCGAAAACATCCCTTTAAAAAAATATTCCCTTAGATTTTTCTTTTTATGAAATCTTTTACAATTTTAATTAGAATCATCGAATCGCACCTTATTTGGTCCTCTCCAGTGTATTATATGTTAAATATCATAAATATTCCTTACGTCCCAAGGGAAGTATTTTTTATTTATCTAAAATAATTATTAATATATCCAGTTTCATTACAACAAGAAGAATAAAATAGTATTTTTACAAGAAAAAAAAATTTAATATATAAACACTTTTAAAAGGTCAGGTATAATTTTAAACTTTTTATATTTTAAACTGCCTAGTTTATTATGTAAATTTATAAAAATTCATATTTTAATAAACAATTATTAATATATAATATTAGCCATCAGGTCAGACATATTTATTATGTAATTAACTTAGCCTGACCTCTCCCTTCTCCCGAGAGGATTAAATCGTGGTCATTTTCGAGCAATCATTTAGACGTGGGTTAACCCAACAACAACAGTGCATCGATGAACTTAATTCAACTTTTGGCGATGAAGCACCACCATCGATGGAATGCCGACTTCAATCGTGGCCGTAGTTCGGTTAAGGACGAATTTCGTGAAGATTGTCCAAAATCGGTTGTTATTCCGGAAAACATTGATGCTGTGCGTGAACTCATACTGCAAGATCGTCAAATGACTTATCGTGAGATTGAGGTATCCTTGGGCATTAGTGGGACCAGCTTACATTCAATATTGCATGAACATTTGGCCGTCCAAAAGATTTGATTTTTATCTCAAATCCCGAAATATAAAAGGCAACCATTGTATGTAATATTTTTGATTTATTGAAAATTGAATGATAGAATTGGAAGTATTTTATTAAAATTATTTTGCCTTAGTAATTTGGGTAGCGTCTTTATTCCTCATACTTAGAGAAAAGCTGTCGTCCTTGAGCTTCTTAAGATTTCATAAAACTAATAAATAAAAATCTCTGACTTAATATATTATCACTACTAAACTAAAAAAAAAAAACTTTTTATTAATATAGATGTTAATTAACCTAGAATTTTTTTAAGTTGAATAAAAGAAAAACTAAAAATTTTATAAAATAAAAAATAACGGTGCTCACATATTTTTACATGGATGAGTCAAAAACTTGTTCATTCTTCAACATCTGCTATCATTTTTTTTTCTGCATTTCCTGCAAAAAGTCAATTAATTCACTTGTTGATCTTCCGTGTCTATTAACCAATTGAAAAACAAATTCCATCAACTATATTTAAATCAAAATCCCCTATCCGATTCTTATTTTTTGAAATAATATATAATTTACTTTTTTCTACGTTTTTTTTTTTTTTTTTTTTTTTTTTTTTTTTTTTTTTTTTTTTTTTTTTTTTTGGGTGTGTATTTATTTGATTCATGAACCCGGAAATTGTGGTCAACGAGGTAATTTAATCCAGACAAAAAAATAAAAAAAAAAAAAAAGATTTAAAAAATGACTCTTGACAAACAACACTGATCGGTCACTAATAGAATTATAGTAAATAAATATTCCGAAGACACGCCTTGGCCATTGGCCAGGCTTAGGCGAGAGGCACAGGACCGGAAAGAACATCCTTCTGATGTCATTTCCTCAGCGGACATCCAGTCCAGAATTGGAGATAGATTTCGGGAAAACATGAAAATTGTTCTACATATAACGCCTTGGCTGTATTTTATATTGATATATGATAATATATATACCGGAGGTCCCAAAAAAAAGTCACCACCTATTTTTAGAAATATTATTAATTTTATAAGGCTACCATATTGCTTCACAGTGATTTTCAACAATTGTCGAATTATTGTATGCGATCTTATAATTGTGGTGTGATGTTTTTCTGATTTATTTGGGAAAAATTGGGATCGAAGTTGTCATATATTCGGACTAATATTCAAATATTTAGGCACGTGTAAAAATAACCTAAAAAAAAAAAAAAAAGCAGATTCTCTAAATATAATTATTTTTCTTTTTTGAAACATTTACGCAACAATGGATATAAAATCAGATTTTTTTTGGGGGAGGGGGGGGGGAGTAGAATTTTTTTCTTTTATTTTCCAAGTTTTCTTACTTGAAACTTATTTTAACTTTTTATTCCTATTTTCACATATTTTCATTTAGCCTATTGCAATTTTATCTAATTTTGGATGTTGAACTATCCTCATGTCATAAATTAATGACTATTGCTTAAAATAAGCCTACCCTTTGAATATCATCTCTATCTGTCAGTGTTTCAACCAATATTTTTTTAAAATTCACAAATTATTTTTTTTAATATTGTTTATATATGACAAAATTACTTTATATGGGGGTGATTACTTTTCATAATAAGATACTCTTCATAAAAAATTCATCTTTATTATTATCTTCCTATTTAAAAATTAAATAAATACATTTATAATTAATTCTTGAAAGTGTTTGAAAAGATTAAAAAAAATGTAGGTTTAATAAAAAAAAAACATTAAATGGCTCGTTCACTAAAAATTTTATGATAACTCGTTAAAGAAAAACCATAATTTTTATAAATTAAATGTTGATTTTTGATTTCTCCAAATCATTTTCGCCTCATAAAAGAAAAAAAACTTTTTATACAACTTATTAAATTTCTAACTCTGCCTAAGAAGTAGTGACTTGTTTTATAATCCAGTGAAGATTCATTTCAATGGATTCTATTCATATAACCTATACTCATTTATTTATATACTAAGGAAGATGTTTTATTTGAGGAGGGATTCTCTCTCTAGTATAATAGTGTATAATATAATTCTTTTTAATATCTATTTAAAGAATTATTTTTGGAGATATTGGTAGGGTGTTGCCGTTCTGCACAGGAGATCGGTGTTCCTATCCGGGACATGGTGGGATTTTTTCATTAAATAAAAATATTTAAAATAAACAAATCCTCCAGTCTCATGCCCTGGATCGGAACATTGGATCCCACCATAAAAGAGCCCTCAGGCAACTATACGAGGAGAGAGAGTTGCTGTGACACCCCGTCCTATGGAAAGGACGTAAAGAAGGATTCCCTTCTCGCAAAGAGTAGGTTATACGCCGGTTCTGAGAGTTCCTCCTCAAACTTGGACATTCTCTCTAGCATAGGTTAGTTTGGAGGAAAAGGGCCGAGTGGAATTAGATAGAGAATTAGTTAGCTAGGTAGAGTTGAATGTAGGCAGAGGAGTTAGAGATAGGAAACAAGTTACTTGACTGGTTGCCGAGAGATCTGCTGGGGTTGAGGTGTAAGTCTCCATGCACGAAAGATCTCGGGTAAATTAACGGGGACTCGATAGGTGGGCCTTTACGGTCCATTTGGAATATTTTACATTTTTTTCTATATTTCTTTCCTCTTTTTCTTCAAAAAATTGGCACCTTTTTATAAACTTTTTATTAAAAAAAATTTATTGAATTATTTATTTAATACAAGCCCATAGATCCGATGACGCGACATTTTCAATAATGAATTCCTAGAGAATTTATGTATGAATAAAAAACACATTGACCCCATGGCTGACCTTTATGAATCATTGCTTAAATGATGATCATCATCATATCATTCGCAACGCTTAGCTAGTTCAATTGCTCAAATCTTGCATATACTCTCTCTCTTTTAGACTTTTATGGTAAATTAGATTGCATGGATATTATATATATATTATGGATATTAAAATATCTTAACGTATTTGTATATTAGCTTTTTATTTAGAAAGATTGAATATAACATTTATGGAAAATTTTTTTTAGAGTATAGAGAAATCTTTCTTTTTCTATAGAAGAAATTATATTAATACTAAAAAAATCAGGTGTGGCTAAACGCAATCACACAACTTTCTCTTACTTAAAGTAAAGAAAGCTATGATGGGCCTCAAACAATTTAGAATGGGGGAGGGGGTGGGTAAGGATTAATACATTTCAAAGATCGTCGATCTAATAAATAAGGATTTTATAAATTTTAATCAAAAATTTAAAAAAATAATTTATATATGAATTTTAATCAAAATCGTTACAGCGAAAAAATCAAAAAAATACATCAGTAAAGTACTAATATTTAAATAAATAGGGACGGAGCCTAAATGGCCTCAGATGCCGAAAAATACTTAAAAAAATACTATATTAGACCCTTTGGCCGATTTTAATCAAAAGATTCAAAGTGCAAACGACGAGGATATGTAACTTAAATATACAATTTCAGCCTCGTAATTTTTTTCGTTTTTGCGAAATTTTGTTCTCACATAGACAGATAAACCATTTTACGATATAATTTTTTTTAGAATCACGGGACCTCAAAATATGTATTTCTGTTGCAATACTTTCGTTCGCAATATTTTCTCAATTTATATTACATATTTAGGTAAAAGATATATATTCAGGGCTCATTCATTGCTCATGTTTTATTGAACAAAAGGTTTGCATAAGGTTTATACCTTGTTTACCATAAAGAGCTATTCTGGCGCCCGTCAAAAAGGCTCTAGTGTAAATGAAAAGGTCTGGTTCCTGATGCCACTTTTATTATTATTTGTGTCCGAAGAATGCTTTAGTTACTAGAAAAGCAATAAGCGTTTTTAATATTGATTTTAAAATAATTTTTAATTTGAAGGAGGGTTTTTTCATATATATTTATTTATCATTTATATATATATTTTTTTAATGTTAAAGATGTTTTGTTTTAAAGCAGGATAGGTTAACAATAGAATCAGAAGGAAGATGCCCTGCGAGAAATTGTAAAATTTATTATTATTGAGATATTGTATTTATTTTAGGCAACCGATTCTTAGAATAGATAGGTAGTTATTTGGCATTTAGAGATCTGTTTGATAAATCTGATTCGAGATATAACACGTTTGTTCTATTTTCACTTAATTATCAGGGAATGAATTTGTGATCGTGTTTTCTCAAATTTATACTATCAAATAACTATGATCTCCGTCTTGTGGTGGATTTATTTCTCATCCTAACCATCAGGTTAAATAAGATTTAATGATATATTAATAAGTGTTTAAAAATACTATATATTTATTATAAAAAAAAAAAATTCGTATTCTTTCAACAAAAGTTGGTTCAAATTCTTTGTCCATTGTATTATTATAATAATAATATTACAGACATTGTTTAAAAAATTCAGAAAAGAGAAGAAAGAGAACATTGAGAAAAATAATAATACAGAAATAAAATCATTCATAAATCAATTATAAGATAAAATTATACATTAACATTTCAATTAATATCTCCATTGAAAAAAAAAGATTCAGATTGAATGATCTCTTGAATTTTTTTTCCTTTATTGCATCTTTTTATTTTTTTTTTAACTTGATTAATTATATTAACAAATCAAGTCAATTGTACTTAAAATTTTAAATAAGCAATTAATATTAGATTTGTGATGCTACAAAAGGAAAGAGATAAACTTTTTTTGCTAATTCAAATTTCTTGGATGCCGAAAATTTATTTTGTTTATTTATGAAAGTGTTCTCTGGGTTGAATCCTATAATATCCTTTGTTATGCATTATTTCCCGTCTTAGCCAATTGTTTTCACCTAGAAATTTTATCTACTCAGGTTTCAAAGGTTCTTAAGTATTTTATTTATTTAAATTTACTTACTACATCCTTGTCTCTCTTAGAGATTAAATCTCTCAGGGACGTATGGAGGGACTCCGAAATGGTCAAGTTAGGCTATTTATGACAGATTTCATGCAAATGATTGGCCTAAAAATGAAATCTGGTTATGTGCCTGCAATGACATATTCTTCAGATTTATATTAACTTCATTATAATATTGGAGAAATTACAAAATATTTCTCTTGGTTCGTGCTGCTAATGCAGGAAGGCAAGTCGAGCTCTTGTAGTTATAGCAGCAACTATTAATTATAATATTGTTGTATAAATCTCTAAATTCGTATAAGCCAATATTACTTTCACTTAGCTGCATCTTATTAAAAGGAATAAATTGATTTTATATAGGTATTTTTTAAAAATTACATTACATTAACTTTATCTTTTCTCTATTCATTTAATTTATTTTCAAGAGAAAATTTATTTAATATATAGCCTATTTATTCTTTCACACACTCAAAATATTCCCCTCTTTCTACTATAAATTCCCAATAAGAGTTAATTAAATTGTCAACTTCGTGTACTTTAAAAAAAAAGATTAATAGATTATTTTAAACTTGTTTCTAGGCTTCAATGGACTTACCTCCCGACAAAGCGAAACTTCTCAAACAATACGACGACGAAAAGAAATGGGACATCATCTGCGATCAGGTAAGACAAGAGTCAATCCCTCGAATGTCATTTAAGTTTAATGTTTTCTCGAATACAGCTCTTTTACTATTTTTTTTTTAAATTACTAGAAATCGTAACAAATAGTTTCATTGGAAATTTCACCCCTTTCTAAAAAATTTTAAGTTAATTGAATATATAATTTGAACTGAAATCGAATTTTTAGGAATCTCCCATTATTAATTATAATTATATGATTATGGAAGAAGTTCGAGGAAATTTTAGCGAGACATTTCGATCCAAATTTATTCTAGATTATCACCAATAAATATCCCCAAAGAACTTAAAACTACATTATTACATTGGCAGGTGTAGCCAAAGTGGGAGACTCTAAATGACAAAATCAAGTCTATTTTTTACACAAAAAAAAAAAATAAAAAAATAATTTATTATTTAATGAATTAATAACAAATTGTTGCATCTGAAAAAATATTATGTGTTGAAGCTATATTATCTGTTAGACTCCTAAGTAGACTAACGCTCATATCTTCGGAATAATCTTATTATTACTAATTTATTATATGAATCTTCATAAAAACACAAAATAATAACTTTCTTAATTTTTTGCAAATAGTTAAAGTTGATATTTCTTGCTTTTATGTAGGTCGTCTAATTAACTAGTAAGATAACTCCGAAGATAAGCGTTTGTCTACTCAAACAGAGAGGTAACTAAGAAAGTCTAAATATTCACTACAATAAAAAATTTTAGACTTGTCATTTCGAGGACTTTCCGTAAATAGACATCTCGAAATTTTATCTTCGCATCATATCAATGCAGGTGTTTTTGTATTATACCTTACCGTAACATATGAATGAGATTGTAATTTTGTCGACAAAAAAAGAAAATTGCAATAGTTAAATAAACAAAAAATGCTTAACTTTAAAGTTAATCAGTCAGTTATGCCACCCATCCGATCCCCTTTCTTCATTTTCTCTAATTTCTTTTACACTATACCAAGGATGCCACATGCCAACTCCTAAACATAATTAAAAAATCCTAAGGGTAAATTATTTTAATCAATAAAAATTAATCGCCCGCACCAGCTTTAAATTAATTGTTATGTTGGAAAAAAATTAAAAAATAATCTAAACGACATGATGATAACCACAGCTATCTAGGAAAAAAGAACTGAATTTTATTTCCAATATATAAATCTATATATTCTAAATTCTGACCAAAATAAATTCATAGGAAAAAATGAAAAAAAAAATGAGTTGCGGCACGAGATCAACTCGTTGACTTTGTTAATTCAGTTTATCAATACACATTTATTTGATAATATCAAGTTTTTATTTGCCATGACTTCATATCTAGACTTGTCCTTGAACATGATATCCGATTCCAAATTACTAAATAACCTTAAAGGTTAAAAAAGCTTTAGTAGGTATTAATCAATCCATAAACTCTATTTTCACCTATAAATAAATAAATTTACTTTTGAAAAAACTAAAGCATTAATATTCTATATTAAACCCATTAATTTTTTTCCACGATAAAAGATAAAAACGCACATGTGGTCTCAAAAGAGACTTCCGTTCCAAGCCCTGGAATAATATTCATAGTATATAGTATATTTATTTATGTAAACTTTATTTTAGCTTTTTTTTTGCTTTATTTTCTTGACATTTTTTACTTATACATATGTATATCCCACCCCGAAAAATATCTTCAATATCTTAAGCGTCTCCCTTATACAATTCTGAATAATTAATTGCACTTACATTTCAAATGACGTAGACGAGACGTCTTATACAGTGAGCAAGGGTGAATATAACTTATGCGATTATTGGAAAACAGCCATATTGTCGTTTATCCTCACACATTTACTATGTTGCCACATTTACTAGGGTGGCCGACTCGTTTGTTCCAAGCCCTCAAGATCTATTCTTTTATTAAAAAAAAGTGATGGCGATCTACCTGTTCACTTATTAATATAATAATATAATAAAGTTTCCGAAATAGATATATGAATATCAATATATAAGTGAAAGATAAAGATGAAGATAAAAATAATAACATTTATTCTCAATAATAATATTTATTTAAAAAATAAAAAATATATGATTTTTTTATTGAGCAGATGATTATGTTATATTTTTAATGAGATTTTGTTCCACTTGTTGACGAAAATTTCCTCGCGATCAACCTGTCGATGTTGGTTGGCACCACTGCTTGACGGAATCAATCTCAAAGGTCATTTCTGTCCTTATCTTACAATCATATTCAAAAGTTAGAGATTTCAAATCTTTCGCTGACTGTTCATTTGTTGATATATAAATTTCTTATTTGCATTATACATTATAAGATGATTTTGCACAAGAGTATGGCATGGTATAAAAAGGGGAGTGAGCGAAAAGTCTTGAATGTTTTTTGTCGGCACGATTGCTTCCCATTCGCGTTCCAAATCATTGCTCCCTTCATTCATTTACCTCAAAGAGACGGCCATATTCATTCTTTTCTAAACCAACTTTTGTTTAAAAATTATTAGTGTATTTTCTCATTTGGAAATCTATAGCTCTATTGATTAAGATAGAAAAAAAAGTCAACAAGTTGGCTTGTATTTTATTTATTTATATTTATGTAATTAATTAGTCTTTTTGATATTTCTCTCTATTCGAGCCACTAAATTTACTAACTGAATCAAAATAAATTAGACAAATCTTGTATCTTCTCAAACGTGAACATTTAATTCACCGTTAGAATAACAAATGTATCTCTATCTTTCCAAGACATGACAACAACACCTACTCTACGATCAGAGGGAAATGACTCATTCTAACCAAGTTATAATCTATCCTTTCACTAAGATTTTTTCAATTAAATATAAGCCA
>JAAAKE020004441.1:0-11184 GCA_010014785.2 Anisolabis maritima
TTCGGCATCTGAGGCCATTTAGACTCCGTCCTTATTTAATTAAATTAATTGGTAGCCAATGTAATTTAAATAAATAATTATTTTTTAATTATAATTTTGTCGCTCAGGACGGGAAGCGAACCTCTGACCATTGGTACGTGAAGCTAGACCTCTAGCTCTGCACCAAGGGACAGGGCTTTGAAGGCATATGGAGGAAGGGAAAAATCAATGATGATTTGTATAATTAAAAATGTTTAATTTTTTTATTTTTCTCTGAATAATGTATTTTAAAGAAGATAGTGTAAATATTGTCGAGTTCATCCGGTATTTTTTTCCCGTTCGCCCCCTGGATGTTTATAAACCGGCTGCTCGGTTCCAAACATCATCAAACGATGCGTCATCTGGACCGACTTCGGAGAGAGAGTATTTATTATATTAACCAAAGCATATTAAAAGAGAGTAGTTGAAGTTGGCAGCTGTTTGCAGAGCGCCTGCAAGGAGAAGTTTTTTGCGGTCACTCACTCATCCCAACCCTGGTATTAAAAGGTCACCACTACTGGATTATACTTTTTTAATAGACCTTCCTCGCGATGTGGGTGGCCACCACTCAACACTTGTTTGCGTTTATAAATCTTTCTCTTATATTATTCTGATATATAACATGAGATTAAAAAAAAATAATTAAAATGTGACTTGATCATTTTTATATTAAAGTAAAGTAAAATAAAATAAAATATTAAATAATATAAACTTTTTATACTAATTGTTTTAAATGTTTTCAAATCTTCCGCTGATTCTGATAGCTGAAATAAAAACTTCTTGTTAAGATTTAATATGATGATCTTGCTCATGCGCATAATCGTCTGAAAAGGACAGAGATGCCCCTTGTGTGCTATCTCTTTGACACAGTTGGTTCTCGTAAAGAAAATATAGCAGAGCATTTGAGTTTAGTTAATTTTTTTTTGTGATAATTAATTTTAATTGCAATCATCACTAACTGCTCTTAATATGAACATAAAATTGATTTAATTTAGAAAATATAAGAGATTATTAAATATTAGACAGGTTATCAATAAAAAAGCTAACGTTTGTAAATATGATTGGCATTTCATTTGATTGATTAATAAAAAAAAAAATCAACTGTTCGTTTTTCCCTTCTCTCTGGCCACCCACCCTCTTCCTAATAGAATATGTAAATTTGTGTCTATATCTGAAACGATTCGTTTAACGGGTGACTGTCTTAAGACTGTTTTTTAACCCGAGGCCTGCTGGGATTCATCTTTCTGCCGGAGTGAGTCGTAAAAGGGGCCCCCAACCAAGGGGGACCAGAGGGGATCCAGGGGAGGACTAAGCGTAGACAGAGACGAGGCCGACACACGCAAACAAATATACACGTACCGGATGCGACGCGCACACACGCATCTATACATATATTTATATATATACTACATACATATGTAGAATATACTCGAATAAATACAGATCAGAGGACTTCTTCCCCCTTTAGAGCCTTCTCTCATCTATGTGTAGCAAACCTTTAAACTTTCCACCGGGATTTTGGACATCAAAAGTGTTTTAAGTTCATTATATATATATATATATATTAAGAATTTATATTTAGACGCGATGTCATTTTTTCTCACTAGTTTTCTTTCATGTTGAGATATATAATACTCTAAAGAAAGGATGATATAAAAAAAAAATATAGATCTATATTTAAATGCTAAGGTTTACTTATTTTTAAAAACATCCTGTGATATTATAATAAAGATTCCTATCAGGAAAAATTAAAATTAATTCTTTGATATGAATCCGTCTTTTTCCGGCTAATGGGATATTTATTTATATTTATTCCATGAATTTTATTAATTTGCTTTTATTAAGGGAGATGAAAGGGAAAATATATAACAGAAACTTGAGTTTAATTTTAGAAAGCAAGCTCCGATATAACAGATGACAAGTTCCCTTTGATGTAATTCAATATTTCAAATTGAACGGAAAATTTTAATTAGAATAAGCTATTTCTGACTAATTTTGAGATAAAAATTCTAAGGATTATTTATTTATTATCTAAAATTATTTTAAGATTTTTTTTTTGGACCCAAAGAAAAATAGCCTCCCCCTTTCTGTGTACGAGCCTTCCCATGCGGAAGTATTTTTTCTCTGGTAACCAAACCGAAAATGATCATTTTTTCTCGAATGGAATAACTTTTGATTTTTTTATTGTCCAGATCATTTACATAGTTATTGCGATTCCTCCAAACGATTTCCTCCTCATTAGGCCTAATTTTTCCCCTAAATTTGTAAAATAATCACAGAATCAGTCTTTTTTAAAAACAAAATAATCCTATACAAAACACAAGGAAAGGGCTTTCTTTTGAAACTCACTATTACATTTTTAATATAATATATTCATAAATTAAATTAAATAAAGATATGGTAATTATTTATTTACATTGTTGAATAGAATTCACCGTATTCATTCTTGTTCTTCTTTGAAAGATTATAGATACGACAATAGTACTTGTCATTAAAAAAAACAAGACTTTATAAATTGATACCTTATTTTATAGTTAATTGGTTGTTAATTTTTGGAAATGAGTTTTTCTAAATATCTGGACAAACGATTTATCAGAGCGGTTTTGATTTATCTAATTTATTATATCAACAGCCGATTTAATCGTTAGAATAGTTTAAGAGAAAATCATAAAAAACTTAAAACATATCCAAGAGTAAAGTGGGTTCCAACAATTTTGGAGTGGATAAGGGTTAATACATTTCAAAGATTATCTTTTATCTATTTTAATCAAAATCGTTAGAGCGAATTTTGAGAAAATCGAAGAAAAAAAAAGTTTTTGTTTTTGAAAAATCTTGGACATACACACAAAGAGATCCATTTGTTAGATTTCCGCTGAAATCTCAACATTTGCTTTCTCACTATATATTACATATATAGGTAAGAGAAAGTAAAAAAAAAAAAATTGTTTAAACCTCCCTCAGCCACGCCAGTGAATATGATCGTATATTTAACACTTATTTCTCTTGCCAATATTTATTATTTAGTATATAGAGAAAGTCTTGTTTTCATTAATTTTAATCTTTTAAGATTTATTTTCAACCTGTTAAAATTTATATAATTTTATTTAAACCTAAAATGAGAACAAGCGCCTGTCAAGAGATTTGAAACTTGGAGCTGACATTTTGAGACTGATATGGATTTGAACATTTCCTTCTCTCTCTTTCTTTCTTTGAAAACTTGATTCAAAACTAGCTGATATTTAAATTTTAAATGTATTCAAGGAACTCTGCATATTTAACGTTTACTTCCCAACTTTATCACATTGTGAGGGATAAATTAAGCGGATTAATTATTTCTTGAAATGTAAAAACAAACTTTTGTTTAAAAAAATTGTTTTTAAAGTTTATAAGGAAAAAAAATGAAAATTTATTAATTGAATCTGATATGTGAATAAGATATTAATTAAATTTATAAATTAATGAGGAGAAAACTTCTTTTTTTTTTTTTTGTTTTTTATAAATAAAGTTTGTTTAATTTTTTTTAAAGATATTTTTAATTGGAAGGGAACTTAAAGATTTGCAAGTTCCTAAAACTTTTGGGATTTTAAGCTCTTTTTATATTTCTTATAACGATGGGTTGTTTATCGTTTGATGTGTGTCTAACTTCCATGTTACAAAAACTTGCCAATGTGACTAGTGGCTGTCAAGAAGCAAGGGGCAGGCAGCTAAGCTAAGTGAGAAACCTCTACGATATTAAAAGTCTCAAGTTGGAGACGTTTCGGATTTATTTTAATAGTAGCAATTAATCAATTGGCAAAAATTATCCATTCCTATCCTTATGGGGAGGGAAAAGAATATCCATCCCATTATTAAAAATTCCCTCTTCATACAAAAATGATTGAAAAAAGAGAATATGAGTATATGGGACGTATGGGCTCATGGAACCCCAGAAACCTCCAAAAAAATTTTCGAGTGCTTGCCTGAGCCTAGATATATATTTAAATTGTTTAAAATAGTCTTAAGTGCCGAATGTCATAATTGATAGAAAATTGGAAAAATGAGGGTTAAATAAAATTTTATATAGCTTAATATCAATTTAAAAAAAAAAAGATAAATTGTATATGAAATAATATTTATATGATAAAATCAGAAAAAACAAATTAGGCCCTAGAGCCGGAACCTGAGCATCTCACTTAACCGCTAGACAACATTTTCTATTTAAACCCGTACTTTTTTTTTAAAAAATGAGCTAAAATTTAAAATTCTCTAAAAGAAAAAAGAAATGAATGAATTTTAAATATCTTGAGTCAACAAAGTTCATTCAATTTTTGAAATGAATGATTAGAAAAACATTTCCTTCTTTAGAAATTTCCCCAACCCTCGATAACAAAATCGATTTGCTTTTGATTGTCTTTTCCAATCGTTCTGATTGTATTTCTATCGAATTCAATTCGAATCGCATGAGGCAACAAACAAACCAGCGAAATCTTTCTTCATTTCTCTTCCCTAAGATGATGTGCACTTACTTATGAATTGTTATGCACCCCCTGTACTCCGTCTCACATCAACACACCAACATCGCCGTGTCGACATGAATAGAGAAGATAGACAGACAGATAGACGAAAAGAAAAGACAGACATGGCTTCCCCTGTTCTGGTCTTGTTTGCTTCTGCTTGGGCGCACATCAGCTGAGCATTTGTGTGTTTGTATATGTATCCAAGTGTAAACGTGTGAGTGTGTATTTGTGAGAGACTATGTGGGAAGACACCATATCCACTTGCTCAATTACCATTAACCATTCCAACTAGTATTTAATTAGCTCTTTGTATCGCCATGTGCAATCTGCCGACAGTGATGATAAAAGGTTTCACCGCATTCCAAAACGAACTTGGGAAAATATTATATTATTTTGGTTTTAAAAAAACAACAATAATTAAAGTATAATTAATACATTTTTCTTTAATTATTCAAAAAAAAAAATTCCTATTATATTTATTTTTAAATGTTGAGAGAATCCTCGAATTGTATCAGTGAACCCGGATTTTCAAAACATTTGACGAAGAGATATGGTTAATCATCTCGTGTTTCTTATTATCAAATAAATAAATAAAAAAAAAGATTTTGTGATAGAAAATTTTCAAATTATTTACTTGATTACTATAATAATTTAATTTAATTTAATTTGTTACAAAAAAAAAAAGTGGTAGGGATATGAATGAATGCTTAAGCATAAAAAAAATTTTACATACATGGATTTAATTAAAAAAAAAAAAAATGATAAAATAATATAAGAATCCCAATTGATCGAGGAAGGCGGTTAGGAAACTATTAATAGATAGGACTTTCAGCTAATGAAAGAATTTTAATACTCCGTTTCATTATAAATATTTCGATATCATCTTCAGTACAATAACAATACAATTGTTAATGGTCGTTAATTTCAACCAATTTATAAAAGAAGATAAGCTTGCTCTATCAAATAAATTTTATAATAAATTATATAAAACAACAGTTAATTAGTTATCCTAATGACGAAATCGAAATATTTATATTAAAACAGAGTATTATGAAAATTTTATTTCATTGTGGGGATCAAGGGATTTGCATATGACTTCCCTTTAAAATTTTGAGAAACTAGATAACAATTTTTGAGGTGAAAAATAATTTTAAATATTTTTTGCTCTCCTTGAAGGGAAAGCGATAGGGGGTCTCCAATTTAATATTAATTAAAGGGGGATATGAATAATAGGCTGAAAAATATATGGTTTTAATTTAGTACATAGCCTATGTCCTCCGAGTGGCATAAGAAATAATAGGTTATTATATAAATTGTAGAAGTAGGAGGAAGAGCACAAACAATTGTTTAAGATGGAGAAATTTTGATTCTGAGTACTAAAGAAAAAACTTATAATAGTGAATATCTAATTAGAAAATTATATCGAAATAACTGGTTAGCTGAGTTGAAAGGGGATGCATTTTTTTCTTTATTATATTAATTTCCTATTAACAGATTAATCAATAATGAGATGTGGCTGTTGATGATATTGATATAATATAGAAAAAGGATTGCAGCCAGGAATAAAAGCCTTTACAATAACTCTATTCGGGACTAAGTTTTTTGTAAAGAGAGGCTCTTATTTCTGGCTGCTTTCTCTTTCTATCTTCCCGGCTTTAACCTAGATCCTCCAAGTAACAGAAAAAATTAATAAAATTTTCAGACCTCTAGGCATCTCGCTCGCTCCAAGTGTTAGTATCAACTTCGCTTTTCACTATAATAATAAAGATAGATTACCCAGGGATGGAGTTGTATATATGGTTATATGCATAGATTGTCTCAACGGTATGGGGCCGTAGGATCGCGGCTTGGATGTATGATCACGCTTATAGCGTCAAAAATAATAATAAAAAAATCAACAGTATCAAGTAAACATGCGCTTGAGCGTGGCCATACACTTGACTTCGGGTGGGGGGGGGGGGGGTCAAGATTTTGCCAAAAGATACATACAGATAAGAGACTAACAATTGAAAAATGTTTTATTAAACTTAATAAAGATAAAACAATTAATTTTCACACGCGCAGTGAAGACTTAAGCGGCTCTTATGACAACATACTTGACCGAACACTAATTTATAATATTAAACGTCCGTTCTCCTCCTCCCCCTTCTTGTTTTAGCCATTTTTCCATTTTTTTGATTTTATATAAAAAATAAATTTTTTTAATAATTTTTTATTTATGGAAACAATTTATAGAAAAATTATTCAGAATTTCCATTAAAGAATTAAAATAAGGATAACATAAATATTAATTTTAACATAAAAAAATAAAATATATTCTATATTATATCAATAATCACTAGTGGTTTATTAACATTATTCTTTCTCCTCATTGTGCAAGGTCGGCGAGAAGAGGAACAAGGCAGCTTTTAGTATTTATTTATAGGGGAGAGACTGGCATAAGAGAAAATAATATCAGCCTTAGCTCGGGAAACTCAAGCTCGCCAGTATGTACTCCTTAGTTGTCTGCCCCCGAGTGTTCAAATATTAAAAGAGTGATTAATATTATATCTAAAAAAAAAGTTTGACATTTTTACTTTAATTTTTGAATATCGTTTAAGTCAAACTCATTAATTAAAAATTGAAATTTATTTTCTCTTTCTTGATTGGTATTCATAACCATACTCACCAAATCAGCATTTACTTCTTACCTGAATGGATTATTTTCATTCTTAATAATTTTCATTCAAATGTTAGTTTTCAATTTGTTTTTCTTAAAACAAAATTTGAATAGTTTGTAAACTTTAAATTTTAATAATAGGGGAGATTGGGGCCGGTTGTCACATCTTTTAAATTTTGAAATTTTTTTATTTTTTCTATGAGTTATTTAAATAGCTAATAGAGAAAAAAAAATTGAACCAGATGAGAAGGAATAAGATTATGAAAAGATATAGTTATGTACTTAAGTATTCACAATATTAAATTAAAAAAAAAAATAAATAAATTCTTGTTGAAAAATTTAATGTAAAAGAGAAAAAGAAAAATTTCTCTAGTCATGTTAATTTCGCTTATGAATAATAGACTCTAAGATATACAGAGAAAATAAATTAGCAGAGTACATAGAGCAGCACTAGGGAACAGTGGTATTGTACATGACATGAATCCTCTGGGTGGAAACATCCCTTTGCAATCAATCAGAGATATGGACCAATTTAATTAAGTTGATGCCTTCACGTGGAAGAGATAAATGCGAATACAAATATTAATTTTTCACTAATAGGAATTAAAATATAACAATATAAAAACCATAAAAATTTGACAATATAAAGGGGGTATAAATACCTCAGGGAAAATTTTATTAAAATGATTTAGTTGAATATTCTAAACATTCATTAGATTTGAAAAATGACCTGAAATGAAATTAAAAAAAAATCGTTTAACATTTCATAGAAATGACCCAGTCATTAGTTTCTATCGGCTTTATAAAATTTTGATTCGATTTTTATTGAGCTCTTGAATAATTAATCATGCTCTGACAGAATTTAATAGTAAAATTTGAAAGGATTAAGATTATTCAGGTCATTAAGAAGATACCTTGTTCATGTTTTAATATTTTAAAGACGTCTTTAAAAATGCACATTAACAAACAAAAAAAAAAAGTTGTTTATTTTTTTGCCACTCAGCATGAGAAGCCATTTATTATTTTTGTGCCCAAGTATAAAAAGAGCAGCACAAAAGAGAGGCGTCTGGTTGCATAATAACAAGGGGTCCAAATGATATTTTAACTTTTATCGGGCAAACACAAACTCCCAAATTATAAGACAGATCTTATAGTTAATTCTAATTCTAATTATAATTATAATAAAATCTTTTCTTTTATTATTCCTATCATTTATCTAACATTCTGTCATAATGCGTAAAGAATCGAATGTTGGCTCGATAATTCCCCACTTTATAATTCTTTCCCGTTCATTGAAGTGTCTCTCCTCTCTCCATTTCCTGAAGCCGTAAATTATGTAGCCGACCAAATGGATATTTTATAGTTGGCTTCTATTGAGTAAGAAACATATCAAAGGAAGCGAGCAATTAACGCCATTTTTTTTAATAAAAAATTCCTAATTAAAAATCCAATCTTAAATGTAGATTACATTTTATGTTTATTATTATTTTTTTTTAGTTAAATACTTTATAAAAAAAAAATATATAAATTTAAAAAATCAAAAAGAAAGATTGAAAGATAAAATAAATAAAAAGTAGCAATTAATGCATTTAGATAAATATAAATACGTAAGTAAAAGTCTGTTTGCTGGCGGTCATTATTAATGAGAACTCAATTTTTTTATAATTATTCTTTATGACCAGACAGACCACATCTTAGGGATTATTTTTATTTAACGAATATAAATCAAAGTTATTAAATTTTAATTATTTAAGTTGAGTAATTTATATATTTTAATTTTACCTCCTCATGCCCTTCTCTTTTCCAGTGAGTTTGTTCAATTGTCCTAAGTGGCAGGTGCAGAAAATAAAATACTTTTTCACTATATATTTCATAAATAGGTAAGAGAAAGTAAAAAAGGGAAAACTGGAACGCAAAAAAATATTTCGCCTCTTTATTCAATTTTCTCTCCATTGAAAATTATTTGCTACAAAGCTCTACTACAGCGGTCCACCGTTGGAACGGTCTTGGTCTTTGCCCCTCAGCCAAATTCAATTTCAATTTAATTTCTCTCTAATAATTTATAATAGTTTCTAAAACTATTATGATTATTTTATTTAATACTAAAAGGCAACACTAAAATAAAATATCCATTCCTCTATAAAGGATAAATCGTCCTTTGTGAGAACCTTCATTCAGATTTTTTTTTTTTTAACTATTTTTAAAAATATTAATAAAACCAAATAAATTATATTTTGAACAGAAGACAGAAAAGAACCTATTTAAGTTTAAAACTTTCAATTGTTTAAGAATACAAGAACAATTTATAAAAATATTTTGGACATGTATATAATTCCAATTCAAAAATTTGACACGAAAACAAATCTACAAGGGTAAGCGAATATTTAAAAAAAATCATTTAAATGAGTATATATTATTTGTGGATATGAAATTTTATTTCAGGACATATCAATAACAATTTAACTTCTTTTGTAAGAGTCATCCTCATTGATAAAGGGTGTGGATTTGAACCTCTATTGCAATCATTTTCTCAAATAAATAAATAAATTTAAGTAATAAATCTCTGATCGAATTACTTCTTTTTTTGGGAGGTATTAATGTTTAAGTAGAAACATCAAGAAAAGGAAGAAGAAAGTACCTTCTAAAAGCTTAGAAGCTTTCAAGGAAATATCTTAAGAAGTTTTTTCAAAGTTTCCCTTCATTTAGTTGGTCCACCCTCTAAATATTTTATTTGTTCAGATTTCTTCAAATAAAAGAAAAAAATTATTAATAAAAGATAAACTTTCAAAAAAAGTATCTAATTCCAAAAACCATTAGGAAAAAACTCGATCAACTATTGTCTTTTTTTTTTTCATTATAAAAGGGTATTTAGCTTTATTAGAAGTTTATATTTAATTCAAAAGCGGCATTTTCACATTTCGTTTTTCCAAGACCTCAAATGATCTTTGATTGAAGTTTAAAAAAAAAATTTAATGAGCGAAATAATCTTGAGCCATCTCCCTTTGAAATGGCCTAATTAAATTTTTATTACATTCTAGAATATTTTAAGAGTTCTCATTCCCCTTCAAGAAAGGACTTTTATTTGACATTCAATAAATTTCATTTAAAGATAGGAATGGATAATCTGAAATTATATATTTTAGTGCGTATTAAATTAGGAACAGTTCATATGATACCGTAAGGGGAATGAAAATAGAGACCCCCGGAGAAATAAATTCGGAGGGAGATGCAGAGATGTAAAGATGACTAGTATACAGACAAAAGGGTGGCTTTGTATTTATAAAGGGAGTTTCACAATATGTGGGGCACAAATTACAGAGTCAACCCCAAGATTGGAAAGTAATGAAAAAAGTTTGTTCGATGTTGCTGTGCAATAACTTTGGTCAAAAGTGATAAAAAATTTTAATATTTTATAGCCGAAGCAACCAATTTTTTTTTTTATATTGGTTGAGTAGTATTTTATTAAAAAATCAATATTTCGTTTATAGGAAATTTTAAAAGAATTTAATATTATTTGCTTTTCTTAAAAATATATTACATTAATGGTGTAGAATGGGTGAATATTTTCCATATCTTAAACTTTAGTCCAAACGCCTTAAAATCTACAGAAGCCTTGGAAAGAAATGGAGATAAATAGGATAGATTTATTTTTTAGAAATAATTGACATTGATTTTACAAATGTTTTGTTTAATGAAGGTTTAAATTAACAAGAGAATCACGTCTATCTGTTCAAAGGTAAACGAAGAAAAATAAACCTTCTTGAAATATACGTTCAATATAGGTCTATATAGATTTTCCCTTCGGTTAAACATTATTATACTTCATGTAGCCGATAACTCATCATTCGTCAATATTTATAGAAAAGGTTGGTGAAAAGAAATCCATTATTTTTCGGTTATTTCAAAGCTTTATTTAACATAGATAGGATTGTTCGATTTGGGTCAAATATGCACTTTTGTTCAAAAATTTGTCGCCATTTTAAATTATTATTTTGATGCCTGAATTTCCAA
>JAAAKE020004452.1:0-30160 GCA_010014785.2 Anisolabis maritima
AATAGGTGATTAAAAACATTTCCTCTTTTATCTAAAATTCCCTATTTATTTTTCTTACTAAAATTGATCATCTTACATATATAAAGGCATAAAATATTTCAACTAATTTATCAAAATAAATAAATAGGTCAGTTTTAATTTATATTCAGTATATTAGAATCAAGAGATATTATTTTGTTTTTTTACTTTCAAGATGATTCTCAATAGAGATCTATGGACCTTTCTTTTCTTCTAAGAAAAAAAAAAAAAAAATGCCGAAAAAGACTTCAAAAACAAAAAAATCTAACTATCTATTAACTTAGCTTGTTGGATTATTAATATGACATGTTTATTCATCTAAATATGACAGTCACTGTTTCGGCCAATTTATTAATGGATCATCCGAGATTGCTATTTATTGATTACGACATTTTCAAGTTAACTTAAAAAACAATACTTTCTCTCTATATATTTCATACAAGTATAGTAGGGAGGAAAAAGTAATATTCTCTTATATAAACTGGAATATTTTGTGTGAGAGATATACACTTTTTTCTAATTCATTGAATTTTATATCATATTTATAAAATTTATTATTATTAATATTATTTTAAGTCTGACATACTATTGATCCTTCCATTTAAGAGCAAATATCAAAGTTCAATTAATATTATTTTTAATATTTGGAAAAAGCTGAATCTTGGATAGGTGGCCTCCAAAAAACAAGAATATTGAACTTATACATTGATACGATTTTTTCTATTATGACTTATTACAATATTACAGTATTACAGTCCAAATGGCCCCTGATGCCAAAAATGACTAAATGAATTCCAAAAAAAAAAACGGAAAATATTTCTTCTTGGTTTTATTGTACTATTTTCAGAGATCATATTAATAAATAAATAAATAAATATATATATGGCTAGGATAATTCTTGTTTATATAAATGTTTTATTTAATGAAAAAATATTCTCTAGGTCGTGTGCCTTTAACTCTATATAATATAATCTCTCTAAAATTTATTAATTGAAGTTTGATTTCTAAATTATTTATTCATAAAGAAAGGATAGACGGGTTATCAGGGCAAATGTGAAGACCTTATATAATATAGCCTTATATATTAATATAATTTTGTTGTTTAAATAATTAGGAAAAAAAATTTTTCATCTTCATAAACATGTTCCAGATTAAATAACTCAAATTTATTTATTATTATTTTAAGAACCTCGTTAAGAGCAAAAAGCAGAGTTATTATTTATTATGTAAATTTGCAGAATTCAGAATTATAATAAGAGGAGTTCAGTGAAAGAAATTTTGACATCTGATATTGAAGGAGGTTTTGATTTTTTTTTTAAGTTTCTTCGGCATCTATTTATGGCAGGCCATATTAACTTTAAACAATTTTATTAACGATACAATTATGCAGTTATATTTATTTACATCAATTAGTATCCAGTGAATCTGAGAAAAAGGCGGCTGGTTTTTTCTTTTCTCCGAGCCCTTATACAATTAATCTGCCCAGCATTATTTCAGTTTTAATGATATAAATAATTTTTCAACGGACTGCCTGGGATCCGAACCCAAACCCCTTTGATTTTTAGGTTATCAAACATTTACAATGTCAATATCTTTGACCTCACGGTCATAGGGGCGGGATTAAGGGGGCTTTAAATAAATTTGTAAATATTAATTTAATCTTTTAGATTCATGATTTTCCTGTTGAAATTATCGTAGGCCCATCTATATAAGAAGGCTTATTAATTACTAAAATAAACCAAGAGTAATACCAAAATATGTCTTTTATCTATGAAATATATAGAATGGGAAACTACTTTGAATAGTTTCAAGTTTGAATTTCCCAAAAACTCTTTTAAGGAATTGATGGGATTTCCTAACAATATTATATTCCAAATTAGTTGAGGTTTGATTTCCATCTTAAAACCGAGTTCTTGTTTAATTTTAATGTTTCCTCCCATCCCCGCCGCCTTAAAAATTTTCATTCTTTTGGTTGTATTCTTAATATTTTTCACACTCACACAATTTAATTGCTTTCATAAAAAAATTTTTTAAAAATTGTTAAATGAATGAATCGGTAGAAGAAATCGTTGTTGTGCCCAAAATCAACTCCAGGGGGAAGCAATGGCAGCAAAAAAGCCTTTGGATGTTTAATAAAAGACAAATTCCGTGATGTTTCGAACAAACTTTATTTGCTCATCTTCAGTCAAAATTGATTAGTCAAATAATGCCCAAATATATATTTTCTTAAATTTTATATTTTGGTCTAAGTCTCATATTGCTAACAAGGCTGATTGACCATCAATTTAGAATAACATCTTAGAATATTCATTATTTATTTATATAAAACTATTCTCACCACCTGACTAAACATTTTGACTAAAGATGAAGTTTTGTTCAAAACGTTTCAAAATTTGTTTTTATTAAACATCCAAAGACTATTCAATTTACTGGCACTGCCTTTCCCTGGAGTCAATTTATTTTAAAAAACGTAAAGACCACACCCCAATATTTTTTGAGATGACTGCTCAAAATGATTGTGTGCCCCTTAAAACTTCTGCTTTTTCTTTAAAAATAATTCTATTTAATGTCCAAGAGCATTATCTATTTGATAAATATCATTTTACTCAAAGTGGTTGTGTTGAAATCAGAAAAATCAATATATCTCTTAAACTATTAATTTTATCTAAATTTTATAAATAAACAAAATTGTTCTATTCATTATTATATAAAACTTTTGTTTGAAAATATTTTTCTCTCTTTTATTTTTTAGATTTTTCTAAGAGAGTCAATCTTTTCAGGTTGGTTGTTAGAAGCTTGTTTTTTCTCTTTTAATTCTTGAACTTGACAGGAGGTGGGGGGCTCATTGTCGCCGTTGCTTGTCTGGTTGACCTTGAGCAGAAAGCAGGTCCCCGATGCTGTATTTCCCATTCACTATGGAAATTCACTTTTATATTTACTATTAGAGATCTATTAATAGGTCATGTTTTGAGACAACCAATATATTCTTTTATCTTACTGGGATATTTCCAACCTACTTTTGTTTTTTATCTACATTATTATTATTAGTAATACTAGTCAGACTTCATCAACTGTTACAAAAGCATCTCCATAAATAAATTAAATCTTTTAATGTCAAAACGCAATCAAATGTGAAAAATTAACCTACTGGGAATATAGGGGAAAATTAAACTCATTAATCTATTTTTGTTTTTATAAATGATCGTATTCAAAGCGCGTTTTTTTTTATTGATTGGAATTTTACATCAAGCAGCATTTAATAAAGAAATTTAGGTATATTTATGAAATATGAATTATTTTGTATCTTCGAAGATATATTTAAAAAAAAAAGAAATGTGGCTGTTTTCTTTTTTTTTCTCATCTTCAGCTGATGTTTCGGTCACTTTTCTGACATATTCTAAAATCAGAATGAAATGAATAAGAAATTAGTATACATTTGACGAAGAAATTAAATAAATACAAATATATTATAAATTGTAACTGCTAACAGGTGAATTCGATTTGTTTCGTTTATATTAATATGTGAGACTTACAGCCCTTAGAGACTCCTTAATCTCCCATGCATCTATTAAATTTAAGATTTATTTCAAAATCCTTAAAACTCCTTAAAAACTTGAAAGTGAAGTTTAGGAAGTTTACTTTTTTTTTTTGATAGATATATATATAGGCTCGGAGAGAAAGAAATCATTTACATATATATATATCATCAAATTAATACAAATTTTATTTTAATATAGTGACATCGCTTTTGTAAATGATTGCTCTCTCTCTAAGACTCTTCGACTCTGATGATGGCCCAGGCATGGATCCGAAACGAACGGTGAAGAAGAATAAAGAAAAGTGAAAATAGCTGCATTTCTCATTTTATTCATTCCTTTCAAAAAATAAAAAATGAAAAATTACGAATTAGGAAAATTAAAATTTTTATTTTTTTTCTTAAAAGTCTTTTATAGTCCGGCCGGTCTCTGAATTCCATAAACCTTACCCCCTTAAAGGCTTAATGATTCTGCCACCAAACCACGTCACATCTATCACAAACTCCTTTTCTCTCTTTGTCTATATGTGTTTCTCAACCTTTTTTCAATATTGTGGTTGTGAGTGGCGCCCTCCTCCTTTCCTAAACTTTAGATTGGGGGACATATCTTTAATCTTTTTTGTCTAAATTTTTTTTGTCTTACAGTTTCTCCTATAATATTGTGACAATATTTTATGACTATTCCCAGGTCAAGCTGGAGTCTCGTTCCTTGACCTCTTTTTTTTTTGCAATCTAAATACAATACGCTTTCTTTTTGAATAATTTGGAAAGGGGAAGCTAGAAATAAATCATGATTTAAAAAAAAAATCATAAAAAATTTAAATATTTCATTTAAAATTTTATTTCCCCCAATTTGAAAGTTCATAAAATATAATCAGTAGTAGGATGTATCCTCGTCTTTTTAGCAAATTCACCTTACTCTTTTTTTTGTATCTTTTCTTGTTTTGTTTTCAATAATTATTTTTAATTGAAAAAACTTGCTGCAGACTTTTTTTTTTTAAGCGATTTATTTATTCACCTAATAAGATTAATCTTCGACAAATATTTTTGTCTTCATCAGATTTCTCAGGTGTCCATTTTTGTCAAGATTTTGGGAGGTTCTTAGTAGTCACAGGCTGGAAGAGAATTAATACAACTAATTTTGATTTCATGTCTGCGATCCTCTATGTTGCAAATAGGAATAACACACTCATTTCCCTGATTATTTTCACCATTCTGGTATTCTTAAAGCATCCGGACTAATTTTCTCAATAATTCTCATAGCAATTATTTTCACATTCACACTTACATTTTTTCTAAATAAGTGAAATTAATTTATTCAATCTTTTTTTATGACTCTTAATAAATATTTATAAGCTATAATTTTACCGAAACATAAAAAAATTATCTTTTATCAAATAAAATGAAAATATTATCAAATAAAATAAAATAATATCATAATGAGGGCATTAACGCAAAAGAACAAAAAGAAATGTCAATAACTAAATATCTTGGATGCATAACTATCTAATTTTTTCTTTTATTATCGTCATAAATTTTATCATTTTTAATGCTAAAAATGCATTTATTTTATTATTATAATAATATTAAAAATTTTAATATCTTCTTTTTAAAGATGGAATTAAACAGGTCTATGAAATCATCACATTCCCCTTGTATTATGAAATAAAATAAAAACCTAAATTGGAAGTAATCCCCTCCTAACCCTTAAAAATTTCATAGTCCAACGGTCGCTTTCGTAACTTAATTTTATTTCTTTATTTTTGGTTATATCTCCAAGATGTGGAAAGACTCCTCTAGGGTTCTATATCAATGAAGACCAAATCTAATTTCAACCAAAAAAAGGATAAAATAAAAAAATTATTTATATTCTATCAATAGATGATATTTTTGGATTATATGCTTTTTTTTTCAAATGTACTATAATTTTTCCTTTTTTTTTTGCACCTTTGGAAATTCTAAGAATTTTCTCGCTTTCAGGGATTCGTTAATATATATTAAAGTCTTAAATCTCTACTTCTACACTCCTACATACCTACTCAGGTTCTTGATATTATTTTGGGAAGCATATTTGACATTCCGACATATTTGCAAAAAAATTTTATTGACCTCACTATAAGACTTTTGAACATTAAATATCATAAGATATCAATGGATCTTGCGACATTTGCTATTACGCCACAGTCCCTAGTAATACTAATTTTGTCATGCGCACTAAATAGATTTTGCACTCATCACCCATTATTTATTTTAAAAGCCTTTTTTTAGCGTCTAAGGCCATTTAGACTCCGTCGTTATTTATTTATATTAATTGGTAACCAATATAATATAAATAAATTTTTGTCGCTCAGTACGGGAAGCGAGACCTCTACCTCTGCACCAAGAGACAGGGCACCGCCCATTATTGTATTTTCTGATCTGAATACTTTGACTTTTTAAATCTACCACTCTTTATTTTTTGTCAGTTTTTATTTTGTTCTCAAATTTTTGATCTAAATCAGGAATAGACTTTTTTGAGCATTCTCATTTTTACCAAATGGTAAACGAAACGATAGACTTCTTCAACATTGTAAGTAATCTGCAAATATTTAGAGTCTATATTTTATAATCCCTATATGAATATATTTATATTTAATATTAATAATTAAAAATATAAGAGATATATAGGAAGCCAGAAAAGTATAGAGATACAGGGAAGGAGTCATAGGCCGTGACTTCCCCTTTCTTAGGGGCAAAAGAAATGGGGAAGCATCTTTGTGATTAGACTGGGACTTTCTAGTAGGAGTATTTTTAGCCTTATAATGGGGATAAGCGGATCGAGCATAATGAAAATCAATCCAATAAATCGCTTGCTTCCCCGAATGAACCAAATGACAATTAGGTTAAAAATAAAACACCATCAAATATTTATGATTGTAAAGAAAAAAAAAAAAAAAAAAATGAACGGCCCAAGAGAGATCTTTTCAAGATTCCATTTTCTGTAATTAAAAAAAAAAATCCATAAACTAGATTGTTTATTTCATAAATTTTTTATCTGCTATAAATTTGTCAAAATTCATTAAAGTAAAGAAAGAAACCTTTTTTTTTTTTTTTATAAATAAAATGAATTAAAAAGAAAAGACGAAAGAATATAAATTAATTCCTCTTGAAATGAAACTCTCCACGACATTTGATAATATATAGAGATCATAAAATAAAAATGGGAAATATAAATTCAGTAAAATAGATTCTCCGCTCTTTTATTATTCTTATTCTTTCACCCTCTATTCTTTTTTTTTTTAACCCCTATTCAAATAGATATTTTGCAAATAAATAAGAAAACCTTAATTTAGAAAATAATATGAAATTTATGTAGAAGTAAAAAATTTACATTCTTGGCATTTTTATGCATTCGGTTCCAAGCTTCGAATTCGAAATAAATGAAACGGATATACACGTTTTCCTCATAATATCATTTTCAGAAAATGATCTTTGTCACTCCGGATGGAAAGCGAACCACTGACCATTAGTACATGAAGCCAGACCTCTAGTTGGATTAAGATATTAAAATAATAATATAAAATTGTTGACCCCAAACTTTGATACAAACTTATTCCGATTGTAAACATAATTATTTTGCGTAGGCCTCAAAAGGTCACAACTCTCGGGGGTGGGTATTCCTGCTTCACATAGAATAAGTATTGGCATAAGCATTTCGGTTCACTGATCCTATTCATGTCTCATACTTTTCAATTTTTGAAACGAGTTCTAAAATTCATTAAAATTTTCCGGTTGAAATATTAAATTAAAAATTAATAAAATAAGTATGTGAACAAGTCTTTTTTAATTTCTCACTATTGTTGGATAATTAAATCCTCTCCCCCGGGGCAAAAGCTGTATTTGTATTTTCATTAAATATCAATTTCTAATTATGAATGCTGAAATGGCCTAGAAGACAAATTTGTTAAGCGAATATAAATATCTCTACTCTGTTTAAATACAAAGAGAGATTCTTTATTTATTATTTTAATTACATTTTGTAAATTCTACTTTTACATAATTAGAACAGAAATTTTTACTTGACTCTTTCTAAAACACAGTTCTAATTGCTTGGCGGGGTTAATTGAAAAAGAGGAGAGGCTTTTAAAAACAACACCGAGAAGTGTTTCATTCTCTCGACTTTATAACATATATTTACATGAAAGTTGTTAGTATAATATGCGGTCGCCATTTCAAAAACCAAATGATCCAACTTTAAAGTAGATAATCCACAAGATGGTCTTTTCGCAATAATCCTCTCTCCGGCCGGTCACTTTTCATATCACATCATCCGTTGTAAATAATGAAATCTCTTGAAACAAACCTATTTATGAAGAAAAATACATATTTATTTTAATATTTTTTGTTATAACAAAAACAAAATATCAAAAACACCCGACTTCATCAAATACCTATCGCTAGGAAATACCGCACTTATTATTTCCATGTTTCCCGCCAGTTAGATCCTTTAGAAAGAACTAGCTCAGCCAATCACAATTTTTTTGCCGCACCTCGCCTCTATAGTATTCTCGATAATATGGGACTCGTAAAATACATACTACATAAATTTGCAAAGAACTTCGTTCAACTCTCTTGAATATGTTATTTTTTCATTTACGAGTTTAAAATATAAATTTAAAATCTTGAAATTTTCTATCTTTGTTATTTGAGAAAAATATTTTTATTTTTTTCAAGACTTATTCATTTGAATTAAATATTAATATTCAATAGAGTCACAGTTTATTTAATAATCTTGGAAACTATTTAACTTAATTTAAATAATGCTAAATAAACTGTGAATAGCTAAGTCAGTCCGATTCAGGGAATATATTGAATATAAATATTTAATTCAAATGAATAAGTCTTGAAAACTATTTAACTTAATTTAAACCCAACGACCCATGAAAAGGTTCTGCTGCTTTCAGGAGGGTGTTAGAGCCGGCCAAGACGTCGTTCCGCCTGCTGCTTTAATAGGTAGCAACAAATGAGTGAAAAATTTGTATTTATGATTTTTCAAGAGGACTCACTTTATCATACGATTTAGATATATACTTGGAGAAGTGAGTTTTTCTGGTGGGTCAAGTGTCCGGTGGCCTAGTACGAAGAAGCACACCGATGCCCTGGATAGGCCAGAGCTCCCGGGTTTCACCCCCAGGCGCCAAATGGTCACTTTAGTTGAATCTAGAGCAGCAAAATAATATACATAAAATGTTAAATTTTTATTTTTTCCCTTGATATCAAATATATAACATTACAATGATTTTAATAATATTTTTATCTATCGGTGGTTCAAACATAATAAAATTTAATTCCTTAAATAGAGGCTCAAGATTAAATGACGTCCAAATTTTTCTATTTACCTTTTATATTTTTTAAAAAGAAAAATTCCCCACTTAGCCAATTTCGACTCCTTTAGAATTTCATATTTCATTTTTCTTTCTCTTCGAGTTTTTTTTTTTTTTTCTTTATTTGATTTTGCACTTTACTATGCAAACTTCCATTATATTCTGTTAGAATCTATAACAACTTGATCGAAGCAATTTGAATAAGAAACTTGAGTTCCTTTTTAAAGGAAGGGGAATGAGGGGGGGGGGAGTCGTGAGGTGAGAGAGAGAGAATAAGAGTTTAAACCAAAGTTTTGTATAAACTTGAGGTGAATTTTGGTCAAAAAGAAAAAAAAATCGACTTCAATATTAAATTTCAAAATCCCTTTACATATGATCTTATATTGAATATATATACAATATTAAAATTAAATAATTATTATCTTTTATAAATTTTATATTATTTTATATATATATATGTTTTTAATAAGTGTTCGTCTGCCTGTCCATCTTATTATCTTAAAATTTTGAAATGAAATTTATTTATTTATTTAATATAACTTCAATACTCGGAGGAGTAGCCTGGACGTCAGCATCTCTCCGCCTACTAAAATTTCATTAAATAGAAGATAACAAGACATGGATTTTATTGCTGCAAATTACAATTTTATTTGTATAAAAGTTTAACACAGGAACTACAAGACTGATTTTTCTAGTGCTTTTTCAATAGGTTGAAAATCTTCCTCAATTAACTAAACGGCAATTTAAAGGACGGATACTAGCGCATTTCCCCCCCCCCCTCCCTTTCTTGATAATTGGTTCCTTTAAAGGTAGACGAGAAGATAAGTGAAAAGTATTTATTTTAGTTTTTAAGTGTAATAGGAGGTTATAAAATTATTTTTTTTAAGTCACGTATCGTTTGGAGGTTTACGGACAGTGTTTCGGTTTCTGAGGTCCAGGAATATATATGTATTTATCTCAAATGGTATCCAATTGATTTAAATAAATTTTGTCATATATTGATAACAGACTTCTTTTCTAAAATTTTAAAATTGAAATATATTGAATTTTTACCAAGGTTGTTTAGGCAAATAAATACCTCCCCCCTCCCTTTATTCCAAATTAATTATACTTTCAGTTCTTATTTTTCTAATTTCAATATATAATTTTCAATCCCCTTTGTATTTAAGAAAAAAATTTAAAATATGAATAATTCATAAAATTTGAATATGATTTAACGTAACAAGAATTAAAGAGGGATTTAACAAACTCGCTCCCTCCACACATCATCCTCTTATGTGATATAATTAATCTGTCACCATTATATCAAACTCTATAAAAAGTTGTCTTTAAAACTGAGAGATAATTAAAATATATGAGCTTGGACTCATCGATTAACGATGATACTTAGATGAGTGTATTTTTTTTATCATAACATTACAGTTTTGAAAAATAAATGGACTACTTCAATTAAAATCTACTTTACTCCCAAAATACTAATATTAAAAGAAGCTTACAAATATTTATCTTAAAATTAAATTAAAAAATAGACCAAGAAAGATACTAGACATGTCCATATCCCAATACAGCTGGTTGTAACCAACAATACCAATTTAAATTAAACTGAAAAAAATATCCCCTCAAATAATAACTTTAACAAAATATTTATTGTTTTGAACTACTTTTCTAGTTCTTAACCTGTGGGGTAGTTCTTCCCCGAGGGGGGGGGCTCCGCAGTTGGGGGTTTAAAATGGATATTTGATAGGATTTAGGACATTATATTCCAAGTAACAGGAATACTGCAACAAAAAATATTATAGGAGGGTCGGTGGTAAACAAAAGTTTAAGAGCCATGATTTAGAATCTAATTACGATAATAGGGAAAAATATTTTTCAAACAAAAATTGTTAAAAATAATTAAAACAATTTTATAAATCGCTGTTATTTATACTCTAAGTTAATAATTGAGATATTTTGATTTTTTTTTAATTTTCAACTTTTAAAAGCGTTCGTCCTTAATCACATTTTAATATTAATATATTATCCACACATATACATTCACAAAGAGACGAGATAACTTCAAACTCAGAAATTCATAATTCTTGGAAATCAGTGAAGTTTCTATTACGGTTAAAAATTAACACTCGTTTCTTCCAAAAAACCTGCAACTCGTTTATTCATTTTTGAGAAAATTTAGCCTATTAAATAACTAATTCTTCCAAGCAATACAAAAGTAATTATATTATATTTTATACAAAAAAAAAAAATTAAATTTCTATTAGGAAACTATGCAAACCAATAAAACAAAGTAACGAAAGAAATAAATAACAATTTCAATATTTAATTTTTCTTTTGCAAAATCTACTATGTCGTCATAATATTATATTACGGCACTATTGCCGGCTGCCTCATCCCTCACGCATCCGTTTAAGTTGGATGGTTTTAAGTAAAAGTTCTCTTCAGATTAAATGTTTTGCTTGGATACACTATATATAACACTATAAAAATAATGAAATTATTCTTCAAAAACGGTGGAGTCAGTGCAGTTTTACAATTTTCTAGTAGTTCATTTCGAGCTGGTTGGTGAGAAGTTTTTAATTATAAAAAGAATACTAAAAATAAAAACTTTATTTAAATAAAGTATTCTCTCTCCCTCAACCCTCCTCGTAGCCAAGAGGTTAAAGATACTCTCAATATTATTATTGATTTATATTATTAATAACCTTAAAGGCCAAGGGATATAAGTTCGGATACCAGACGGTCCGATGAAAATTTATTTAAATCAATTGGATAACATACCTGGATAATACTTATCGTTAATAAAAATATTGTATATTATTTAAAAGTCTATTTATAGCCTCATATGCCCAAGAGACTTAAAAAAAAATTATTTTCATAATTATAAACTTCACAGCAACCAATTAGCCCAATTAATAAACTACTATGAAAGTTAAAATTGTAAAGCTATTCAAAAACACTTATTCACCAACTAGCACATAGAGGAGGATGTTTTGGTTATACATCACTTTTACATTGTCTCATCAGAACAGAGAAAATAAAGAGAGTGAAAACTAAAAAATAAATAAAATTATCAAAAAATCAGGTGAACCATAAAAATGTAAAAAATAGAATGTTATTTATTTTATCCGATTGCGTTTTGAAAGCAAGCTCCCTCTCTCCCTCTTATTTATACTCTCTTTACCCCCACTATAAAGTGATGTATGCATTCATGTCCATGTTTATAGGCATGGCATGACTTTTATTTATCTGTCCCACAGCAATGGGAGGGGGGACCATAAAAGGTCAACCGTCCGTTTAGTTTACTACAAGTGCTTGAATTAATTGAATGGATAAAAAATTTTTTACACCTTTTTAATCTAGCTCTACTATCTAATCTCGTTATGAAATATTATTTATTTATTTTATGCAGGAATTTCAACGAAGAGGGTGTAAATGTTTTTTTTTTTTTTTTTGTATGTCTCTGAAATTTAGCACCAATTTATATAAAAATTTGTTTTAAAGCTTCTTTTTTTTTTTTTTTTTTTTTTTTTTAATCAAGAAATTTATTTACGATATATAATTTGTTATGATAGTATCATATTTGCGAAATGAAGCAAGATATTATGAACATGAAAAATTTGAATTATATATTCTACAAATTAGGAAGATTATTTTTAGAATAATGGTTTCATAGCCGGGGACATGGGGTGGGGTGGGGGTTAGGGATTTATCCTCCCCTTTGTTAATCTTAAAATTAGACATCTCAATCAAATAATTTATTTTTTCAATGCCTCCTTTGAAATTAGAAATTATATTTTATTTTTCCCTTATGGAGTCTTTTCTTGGTTCAGGTCCTTTTTCCCTTTCCTTTCATGGGCCGCACTTTTTGAGTCACAAATCGCACTTTGCAGCCAATTTTAATTTAATATAAAAAAAATAAGTATTTTCTTTGAAACGTTTGTTCTCTCATTTTATATTATTTCATAATTCAAAAAAGTTATTAAATTTAATTAATATTAAACATTTCAAAAATAAGGGAAAATTGATTTTCCATCATCATAAAAAAAAAAAAATTGGAATTTTAAAAGCATAAAACCAAGAAGTGAATACAAATAGAAAAAAAATCAAATTAAATTTTTATCATTTTCCTTCTCTTTGCTTGCTAATTTAAAAAAAAAAAAAAAAAAAAAAAACAATAATTTTTTTATCGACTTTTTTTTTCTTCTCCAACTCAAATTAGACGAAATTTTCATTCCAACATGAATGATTAATATTTCATTAAAAAGATATATTTTCATTTTAGAGAAAATGTCGCCTTTATTGAATCTGCTTTGAATGAACTTCATTTTTACAACCATATAAAATTTTCATTTAGGATTTTATTATTTTATTTGATTAATAAAAATTTTTATTTTTACTTTCCCGCACTAATATATATATATTAGTAAGGGGAAAGTATTATGATTATAAAAAATTTGATCCCGCAATTTTTTAAAATATCTTTGCTTCAGGCCAAAAGGACCGCAAAATGCAATAAAAATCTAAATGTTCGTATGTGTATAGGTCTGTGTATAGCTTTTATTTTAACATATCTCTGGAACCATTCATCGCAAAATAACCGATTGTAGCCCAAACAGGGTCAAAGAAAGTATTAAAATTTGAAGCGAATCGGTCCGTAGGGGGCGGTAAAAATTCCCTTAAAATTTATCGTGCACCACGATTTTCTAAGCATTCGCTGGGCCAAATCGTTTGAAATTCGCTGATAATAATTAAGGCAGTCCTGGGCCAATTTTCAAAACAATCTCTTGAGTGGAACCGGATTTATTTTAAATAAACGTAAAAAAAATTTGACAAAAGAGAGAAAACTCTGATATTTTATTTAATCCCTTTGAATTTTTCTTCTATTTAAATTAATTTTTTTTTTAAGTCTTTCGGCATCTGAAATTAAATGGCTCCGTCCTTATTTATATTTATTAATTGGTAGCCAATATATTTTTTTTTTTTTTTTTTTTTTTTGCATTTTTAGTCAATTTCGGCTACTGAGGCCATTTTGACTTTACATATACTCTATACTGAGGAAAAATGTCTTATCGATGGCTACCGGCTGACGTTCTACACTCTTGTCCCTCGGGGCCACCTATCCCGAGGATCAGCAGTGCTTGGCCTTGCTTAACTAGAACGATATCGATGGCTGTTCCTCTTCTCTCCGGCCAGGCCCGCCGGCATATGATATGTTAAATTCTATTAAAAGATTCAAACAATTAACCTAAAAACATTACAATAAAAATCAACTTGACAAGACTTGTATTCCCGTTAAGGGGTGAGAAACACTTGCAACTTCGTTGTATATATATATATATATAATTTCAAATTCAATTAACTTCAATTACAAATTATGAATTTGAGGATAACAATTATTTATTATTCAAAAATAACTGCTCTGACAAATTTCTCTCCCGAGTTAACTAAAAAGAATAAAGAGGTTTTAATCAAAAATAATAATTTATATTATTTAAAATAGAATAACTAATAGGATTATTAATCATTACAATTAGAAAAAAAAAATATAGAAAACTCTTTATAAAGCCCTAACAAAAAGATCCGAGAGCTTGTGCCAAGTGGTGAATCAGTAAGTGTGGTTAAAATTTCTCACTGGCTCGGTTTAATCAAAAATTTCATTTAATTTTATTATTTATTATTGGAAGAATCTTGATCTAAAAAGGCACAAAAATATTAATAATGTCTTTATTTCTTTAGAACAGAAAATATACAATTTTTTTTTTCTAACAAAAGCGATTCAAATAGATAAATACAATTGGACAATTTTGTAATCGAAATTATTTTGCTAAAGTACATAGTTGAGGAGACATTTCGATTTTTCATGGTTATACTTCATAAGAAGTTCTATTGCTTTGCTGATTTTACATAAGTACCATGGTTTGCAGAAATTGGGTGTATGAAGGCAACCAAAATGACCAATCCACTAATGGATCAGGATAGACAAACGCTTTCTATAAAATCGACTTAAAAACCAAAGGTCATTAGATTAATTTTATGATCAAGCCTAATAATTTTTTAAGTAGGTCGAGTAATAAAATGTCACTATATAGGCGAGTGTTTGTCTACTTTTATGTAACAGGAGCAAATTTTGTTTATATTTGAAAATAGATGAATCTTGGCAGTAAAAAAAAATTTTATTGTATGCTTTTCTAAGGCATTAATTGGTTTTTATTTATTGATTCATAATCGATTCTTTAATTTATTAGAAAATATCTCAGTATCTTAGATATGTTTTATTCTCGAATAGACCTACTTTTCTCTAAAGAACCAATCACAAAAAATAAAATTTTGTGTTATAAAAGAACATCCCAGTGTGAGATTATAACCGACTTTGATTCCAAGCAGAAGAAAAATAACCAAATTTTTTTCTTATTTACATATCCTATAGATGCCCATTTATTTTTTTTTATTTAAAAACATCAAAAATAGAAAAAAGTTGATTTATTTTTTCTTTTTAAAGAGACAAAAAATCAACTCTCTGTTTTGTTGTTTTTTGTTTTGGTTACTATATTGATGAATATATGATGATTTTGTTTTTATCACTTGCTGAGAGATTGATAATTAATTATAGATGCCCCATTGAGGGTTTTTCGAGTGAGGTTTTTCTATTATTCACACTGCCACCACCATCACCATGGATGGACAGACAATACATTCATTTCATATGTCAATATAATAAAAATGTTTATCAACACTCTCCATGGAATGAAAGAGGATTTAGTATGAAAAAAAAATAATGCTATGCTAACAATCTTATTGTTGTAGTAAACCAAAGCAAACGTGTTTTTTTTTTTTTTATAAACTTATTAATATAAAAAACTACTAATGTGATTGAACACATCACATAACTCTGATTTGACTGAAATTACCAAAAAATGATGGAATTAATAATTTGGGATATTTTTCTGGCTGGTTAGGGCTTTCGAAATATTTTTCCTAAAATTATAAAGATCTTTCAGCCAATTCAGAGAGAAGGCTCACCATCACCAAAGTATTGTTAAATGGGGAACAATTGATTATTCCACCTTAGTGTTTGGTAGTAATAAATTGGTAACTGATTTCGTATTAAGCATGTAATTGGTGTGCGCGCTTGTGGCGCCTCCCTCTCACCCCCGCAAATCTCTTTGATCCTTTGACCCTGCTCATTTCCCCTATTTAATAGATAAGTCTGGAGAGAGAGAGACACGGCGATTTGTCTCGAACTAAGGACCATCTGTCGCCATGTTACTGGCTCGGCCATCTGGCACATATGCTGCTACTGCTGATGCTGATGCTGCCTGCCTGGACCAGGCTCATTACCATAAGCCCCATTCAACCCGGGCCCGGGACACCTAAAAGGCCCACCAACCACCTCATTCTAATCAACCCTTCGGAGTGATTACAAAACCGTTTTATTGATATCAATTAGGACAGGTAGAATTGGACGAATTTTTAATGACCAGAGATGCTAAAGACCAATTGCGACTAAAAATATTCACCCTTTTATTTGATCTGTATTTTAGTTTTGTGTAAATAAAAAATTACCATATTAAATTTTTAACAAATTTTACTTTAATTATCTAGTTGAATTTTAGTGTGGTTGAATTAAATATTTATCAAAAAAATAAAATTACGTTTTAAAGTTTTTAATGAAATTTACTTAATTCACACAAAATTTCCAAATATCTTATTAGTAATGTTAATTAAAGTATTTTATAGTGATCACTGAAATATTACAGGAGGGTTTTTGTTTAGCCTTTATTTTTAGAGATTTTTCGTTTGTAGGCATTAATCAATTATTAAATTTATAAAAAATTAAATTAAATTAATTAAATTTGAATTTTTTAAAAGTTCTTTTCGGCATCTGAGGCCATTTAGACTCCGTCCTTATTTATTTAAATTAATTGGAAGCCAGATAATTTAAATAAATTTTTGTCGCTCAGGACGGGAAGCGAACCACAGACCTTTAACTCGGCACCAAGGGACATTAATTTCCGTTTATTAATAAATATAAGAATTCCCCAACCCGTGGCCGAGAAGATAAAGGTATTGACATTTTCAGTATAATCTTCAAAGCTAAAGGGTGGGGGTTCGGATCCCAGGCAATACGATGAAAATTTATTCAAATCATTTGGATAGCAATTGATATAAATAAATAAATTTGATATTTTTGGTGGAAAATGATTAATATATCTTAAAGATGAACTAATTTATTATATGTAGAGAAAATTTAATCAAAATCGTTTGAGTAGTTTAAAAGAAAATTCAAAAAGACTCAAAAACGAACAAGAGTTAAGTGGACCCTGGGGATAAGAGTTAATCCATTTCAAAGACCATCTAATAAATAAGTGTTATATGAATTTTAATTTTTTTAAAAAATTGTTAGAGCCAATTTTGAGAAAAAAAGTACATCAATAAAGTAGTAGTACTCTTTGGCCGGTTTTATTCAAATGCTTCGATATACATGCAACCTTGGTATTTAGCTTAAATATAAAATTTGAGCCTCGAACGTTTTTTGTCTTTGAGTAATCCTGTTTACACACACACACACACACAAACATAAACCTTTTTATAAGATCTATATTTTTTAGACTCGGGAATTTCAAAACGTGTATTCCGTTAAATCTCAGCCTCAATTTTTTTTTTCGATCGCAATACTTTCTCACTATATATTACATATGTAGGTAGGAGAAAGTAAAAAGTCAAATTTCAGCTTTTTAATGAAGGATTCTTTAAGAATCAATCCTATATCTCCGAAATCTACATTTTTTTTTTATAAATAAAAAATAAGTAATTATTTTAAATTCCTCCGAATAAAGAGAATTGACTTTTCTTTCTCAATGGTTCCCCCCGTTTTTACGTCTTTCATATTTTTTATGCTTCATAAAATCTATAACTTTATTCATATTCATATTACAGATATTTCAGTAGTAGCTGAAGGCTGAAAATGAATAGAAAGTGTAGCAGTCGTTTTCTGGAAAAAGTTTTATTTCACATTTTGTGTACACTTTTTCGATATATGTCTTCTTCAGGTCTCTCAGCCATTAAAAATCACAAAAAGTCTTGAGAAACTTTTACTTTAAAAGTAATTTGAAAATGAAAAGAAAGTGGAGCTGGCTTTTTATGGAGAAATCGAACCCTTTTGAGGATAGTGTCCTCCTCAGGTCTCTCAGGCCTTTTTTGTGTAGTAGAGTGAGTTTTATCGCCTGAGAGATAAAAGAGGCACAATATGTTGTACTCAAAAGTGTGAAATAAAATCACTTTTTCCACTGCACTTTCTTTTCATTTTAAAATTACTTTTTACAAGTGAAATAAATGCAATAATAACAAAAAGGAAATAGAGGAACAAGAAGCCAAAGGAAAGCCTTTATGTGATTAAAACTTCTCTATTATCGTAGAATAAATTAATACTCTCTTTCAAACATATACCTTGATATAATATTCAAGTAAAAGTTTATGTAGTTAAGTAGACTAAATTGAAATTAAAACCTGATATAAATCTAATGGAACTATATATTAAGAATAAATATAACATTAATATTCGTGATGAGTGACGAAACAAAAATTAACGTACCAATAAAATAAATGAATTTTATACAACATTTAAACAAAGCCAAATACAATTTTTATTCCATTTCCGACCCCTTAATTTAATAAATTAAACATTTATTCTATTAGTGTTTGTATACGCGGATAAAAAAAAAACCACATCCAACAAAACCTTTTAGCATCATTTAATTAATGTTTGCTCTTTCCGAATAAATTTTTATTAATTTATTTTTGGATTTGGATTCTAATCAACTAAAATTAAAATATTATATTAGATTTTTTTTTACTATTTATTATAACATTCGTTTATAAATAATAAACTAATTTTAAACCATTAATTAATTAATTTAAATGTCTCTTAAAGCAGTATTGCTTCATGAACTAAGGGCCAGTGGTTTGGTTCCCGTTCTGAGCGATGAAATTATATTGGCTATTAATTAATTTAAATAAATATGGGTGGAGATAAATTGTCGTCGTTAACCGAGCTCATTTTTCAATATGAAAAAAATATTAGTATATAGATTACTTAATTTAAGAATTATATTTTTTATGTAAATTATTTAAAAAAAGACATATTCCCTTAATTACTATATTCCATGGAATATATTACTTTTTTCCTTTTTCTTGTTAACAATTTTTAAATACCGGTATCAATTAAAAAAATATTAGCTAAATAAATAGGGAAAAACGAGGGCGGTTGTCATTAGGTCTGTAATTCAGCCACTATCATTGGTAATAGCCACATCAAAAGAAGGGCCTTGTTTTAATTTTAATAGTGCAGTTTTTATTCGATATTTTATATATTTTGATGTCCTGAGTAAATTTTTCTTCCATTTATTTGCCCTATATTTTATTTCAATACTAATGATAATGATTAGTTATCATATATCACTTGAAGGCCAATGTTTATATCTTTTCCAAACTTTTAAATTAAAAGTTTATCGCATGTTTTTACCATGGCGCGATGGGGCTGGTTGTCACAAAGCATGCCTATACGGCCAGAGGGATTAAGACTAATAATGATTCCTTTAGCTAAATCAAGAGTTTTTAATAGTAGACTTTAATTTAGTAAAATATTCAACAAAGGCTATATTTTAAATTCAAGTAAACATTTAAAAAAAAATTCTCTTGTACTATTTCCTATTATAAATAAATTTGAAGATTAATTAATATGAAAATTAAATTAAATTGATTGATGAGAAAATGATCTTTGGAGAGAAGAGCCATTAAGATGGAATAATGAGATTCCGTGAGGTTGGAGAGGAGATCCATTATCATTCATCCCTCAGTTTGCTTAGCTTAAGTTCCAGGTGGAAATCAAATTGGGAATAGAAAAGAGGGGGGTGATAGTTTACTCCTCACCCGAAGGGGGCAACTTTCCACCACAAAAAAAAAAAAAAAAAAAAAAAAAACCTTGCATTTTATAAATCATAAAATTCAAATTCGAGCAAGGAATTCTTGATAGGCAAAAAAAAAATTCAAATTTAAATTAGATTTTTTTTTGTTAGCTTTCTTATCGGCCCTAGGAGTAGTGACAAGTTCTTGTTCATTCCCTGTGAAAACATTTTTTGTATATCTTTCTTCACCTCAGAGACCCCGAAAACTCTGGATCGAGACTAATATTGGTCGTTTGCAATTATTTTTACATATCATCCCCTACCGACCTCCACCCCTAGGGAAGCTAGGGTATTTTTTCCAGATTGTAAGTCATATATGTACCATGTTTGGTTTAAATCCGCTCCAGAGTTATACTGGAACATACTACATCCACTTATATATATATATATAAATTATCTCAAATTGGCTAGAAATTACTTAAATTATAAAAAAATTTTTTTTTAAATGATATATATATATATAAATAATTAAATAATTTTTATTTTGTTTTCATATTTCATATTCAATACAAACAAAATCGAGTTAAAAGTGTTTACATATGATTAAAAATTTTATTTTCATATCCACCTTTCAACACATTTTATTAAATATTCGTAAAAAAAAAAAAAAATACGTGAAAAGGCTTTTTTTATTAGAACAATATTATATTTATTTAAGCGGATATTTTTATTTATTAAATATAAATTCAAATATCAACTTCCTTTGTATGTATTTTTTTATTAACGCGTTAAAAAAAAAAGTATTTTTTTAAAATTTTGTTATTTAATATTATTATCATCAATGTCTTGTTAAAATATACTAAAACATTTGTTTTCTGATTTTATCATATTTATTTAATTAAAGAGAGAGAAAGCATCATGGAAATAAATTGGATTCTCCGATTTCAATAGAATATTGAATAATATCTATTTTGAATAACTCTGACATTGTGAGTATAAAAAAGATAGGTATTTAAGTATATTTTCAATGATGATACTTGAAAGATATTTATTTTGCCCTATTCAATCAATATTTTTTTTTGAAAATGTCATTGACGAAATGATTTCATTTATATTTTTTAAAATGTTTTTAAGGGGAAAAAAATTTGCTGAAGTGAATTTCAATGAAAAATCGCTCTTCAAAGTATCGATAGAGATTTTTTTTGTTACATATACTCTATGGAGGAGGGGATTAAAAAATTAAGCTTTTAATTCTGAATTGAAAACAATCCAGGTTGAATTCAATTTGGGGGTAAAAATTTTTTCAACTCTCTAAGTTATACCTTCTCCAGGGCGAAGGAAATAAGAATCCATTCCATGATTACTCTCCCCGCTAATTACAATTATAATGTGTCCTTGAATCTCATGTCTGAACTGAAGTGATGGTCTCTATTTCAGGAAGGGCAGATATTTTGGCTGGGAGGTGATTTTAGTGAAGTAAATATTAAAGAAAGCCCGGGTTTTTTTTTTTGTTATTTAACAAACTGACTTTTCATTAATTAGAGCCATCTTCAGAGCTGTTATGTCAGTATTTAAAAGCAAACAATAATGCATTCAACAATGGTGTTGTTAGTAGTCACAAAAACTTTCATAAATTTAGTGGAAAATATTTTTTTTTCCTTTATGTTGAATACAATTTTAAGGAAGTCTAGTAATTGCGTGCTCTCTACCGCCAGGTGAAAACAAATCAAAAGAAAAAAATTCTTCTACTGAATTAATGAAAGTATTTTCTTTATGACTGCCAATTACACCAATTTCTTTCTTACATTTATTCATAAATACATTTTTACAAAATTAATTATTTTTAAAATTTAGTATTTCATATTTTGTTAAGAAAATTTGCATTAATTGCTCTTGTTTCGTAAAATTGACAATAACATACGGCTTATTAGTGTTGGCCTGAATTCACAGCCACCAAATTATAATATATTTATACTTAGTGTTTAGTAGTAGGCGCTGCCTCGAGATATATTAAATTAGAATTTTTACATGATTTGATGTTTAAATTTATATTTTATATATATATATACTTTCAATTTTTTTGTCTCTTCGGCATCTGAGGGCATATCGACTTTAACAATAACAATGAGATTATATACGATGCATGTAATCCAGGCATATTTATTTATATCACTTGGTATCCAACTTAAATAAAATTCTCATCGGACTGACTGGGATCTGAACCCACTCCCCTTGGCTTTTAAGATTATCAATATCAATATCACGATTTTGATGAAATTTGGTATATTTACTAATTCGGGAGCGAGGAAATCGATAGGTTTTCTCATCTTTGGGAAAATATATATTTAGGGTGTTTCATTTTGGTGAAACCTATTTCTTTTACCAATGATTCTCTCTTTAGGTCTTATGTATAATTGCATAGGTTCTAATTTTGAAAACTTAATTATTAACTCCTTGTACATAAAAAAATTTTGTCATGTCCTTGAAATTTTAAATCATTAGACTTTTTTTAAAGTAAATAAATAGATCTTATAAACCGTGATTTTGTCACTCAAGGCGACTTCGAACTTCGCCCCCAATTCATTCAACACTCTGACATCAAAGAGACTATCATAAATTAACAGCGTTGTCTTTCAAAAGGCTGAATTATTGCTGAACCTGCCTTCTCATCTAATAAAATATAACTGCTGTACAATTACTAGTTTTTGAGATATTGTTCTTATTAAAAATGTGTATTTCCGTCGAAATCTCGACATCGATTTTTTTTTTTTAGCGATCGCAATACTTTCTCACTATATATTACATATATACCGTAGATAGGCAAGAGAAAATAAAAAATGTCCTAAGTCAAATTTTTTAAGAATCTGAATTTTAGCTAATATAAAATTGTTTGCCGGCTCTTATAGCGCCCAACTTAAAAAATCTGGTGTGATAGCACATCACAAAACTTTCTCTACTTTAGGTAAGAGAAGAGGAGGCAGTGGCTAAGATCACTCCCAGAAGCCCAAGTCGTATCACAATGGGCCTTAACTGACCTAAGTGAGTCTCCCCAATGGAGCCCGGCAACCACCTAAACTTAACCTAACCTAACCGGTGGCGGGTACACCAGATTTTGAATAAAATAATTCTAATAATTATGTTTTTTAAACACTTTTATTAATTCAGTTCTCACTTGGGGATAAAATGATTATTTCTTTCTATAAAAAGAAAATCAACGCATTTTAAATAGAATAATTAAAATATTTATTTCATCTGAAAAGCATTTTCTCATGATTTGTTCATTAATTTCTCTTTTTAATATATTTATTTTATAAATCACGGGGATTAAAATTTTTATAACCCTTATTATATTGATTTATATTTATAATATTATTATATCGCGTTTCTATATATCTAATAAATTCAATAAAAGCCGAGTAAGCTAAATTAAACAGAATAATATATGATTTTATCCATTAAACAAGTACAGTATATATAAAATATTTATTGGAATCTTTAATGGATTTATTTTCAATTCTTTAAAATTATTTATTTAAATTTTAATATTAATACTAAAATAGTAATAAATGTAATAAAAGTAATAATATAATAATACAAGTGATTATTACATTTTCAATATATTCTCAACATAAATCTGTTTATTTAAGATAAACTATCATTTACAGTAATAGTCAAAGAATCAAATAATTTATTTCTCCCAAATTTGTTATTTTTTGACAGCATCTGGAAAATTTTATACAGTATAAGTTCTGACTCAGTAAAATTACAATGCTCGTATAAAACATTAGTTTTTAATAGCTAGGGTGAAGGTGTATTGATTTGAAATTAAAAATAAACAAATTTCAAGACAAGTCAGCTTAAACGTATGAAAAATCAAGTAAATAAGAAATGAAGAAATTGAAAGACCAATTCTGTGATATCACACGAAACGTCGAAGTTTTCGCCGAGTCAGAAGTTATATTGCGTGAAAGTTTCCAAACGCTCTCTTGGCAGGTTTTCTCTCCTTATCCACAACCCAGACCCCCCCAATATTTTTTCCCTCTATTTTGTGCAACAAACTACTCTTTTTTTTTTTTTTTTTTTTTTTTTTTTTCAAAATATTGTCCTTTTGAAGCTACAAGCTTTTCACACTTTTCGAGTAACTCATGGATATAATCTTCCAGTAAGACTCGATCTTCAAATCTTCCAAGGCTTACTTTGTCATTCACGTCAAAATCGTTGTTTTTAAATCTCTGCACGTTTCAGATAAAGCATGCACACACGAGCAAACGATGACTTTCAGAAGCATAAATAAAAGCAGAAAAGTTCTTTCGACTCTGCCAGCATCCATTAGAAAACAGCGAGAACATAAGCACCTACTATTTCATTATTGACAATTTTTTTTAAATACAAAATTTTATTAAAGTAGTCACTAAAATATTTATTTTTAAAAGAGAGTTCTATTGATCTCGCTTCTCTCCACTCAAACATATTTTCTCACTTCAATAATATTTTATTAGCTAATTCTAAAGTAAAACACATACATAATTATTCAAACACACTTGTTATATATCTACTACTACTACTACTACTACTATTTTCTCAACGAACCTTTTCCGGTTAAATAATTCATTAATTAATCAATAATTTAAACAAAGTTTCTCAAGGATTTTAAATTGCTTGCAATTTTCATTTATTTCCCGTCCCACCCTCATTACAATTATGAATTAGTGCCTATTCAGCTTTAATTTAAATTATTCCAATTTCTACTATCAGTAGAAAAATATTTAAATAAAAATTTATTCAACCGATTTTACTTTATACTTCAGTTAAAGTTAAACAACGATATGAATATTTTTCTTACACTCCACCAATCCTAGATTCAGAACCTCCTTTACAACGATTCACGTGAGGATTTTCTTCACTCTTTTCTTCAATATTCAACCTCTCTTTAATAATTTAGAATTGTTTGCTGTTCGTTTCTCTTTAAGAATCTTTATTGACGGATTTTGATTCGTCCATTCTATTATTCCCTTGGCAAACGTGACGTCATTGCACCCCTAAAACTTGAGGAACTCCACTCTAATAAAAGCCAGCCAAGTCTGTCTGTGTTGTTATGCATTCAGAATGTTCCCCACTTCTTTTACGCATAAGTCACATAAAAAATGTCAAGCACATCTCAAGGAGATGGAGAAAAGAGAAGAAAATAGGGAGCAAGGGGGGTGATGGTGCTGTTGGTTGATGGTAGGAGGGGGGAGGGGCTGGAGAGGAGAATACAAAGACTAGTGACCAGATCACTTAAATGACGTCCAAGGAAATTTTTCATTAAATAAAAAGCTGTTGGAAATTCCTTCTTCTAAGATTGCTTTTATCTATAAAAGATTTTGTACTAAAGCAAGCCATCCCATAACGATTCATGAATATATAATCTGGAAATGAATTTGTAAAGAGAGTGAGAGAGAGTGACTTTGTAGAAGCTAAGTGGATAAAATAATCAAATCTTTGGGAGGAGTTTTCAAAAAAAAAAAAAACCAAAAAGAGTATCACTTTATTCTTTAAAAAGAAAATAGGTTAATTTATTAAAAAAAATTTTAAAAGCTTTGTGGGTTCTATTCCCAGAAGGATTGAATGAATTGTATCTCTTTTAAAAAATAAATTAGAAATCATAATAGGGCAGAATATCGTAAGCAATTTATTACGCATAAGTCACAAAAAGATTTTAATCCAATTTTTTATCTGAGAATTATTAAAAAATATAAAAATTTTTTTATATTTATTCGAAAATGAATTGCTAAACATAACTGACATTGAGAATTTTAAGCTGTCTCTATTCTCGCTCCTTATTTTCTCTCGAGCCCACTTCATCTTTCCCCCTTCGCTCCTTTCTCACTTCCCCTGCGCTTCCCTCCCCCCTCCTTTCTTCAGGTTTCCATTGTCGCCCTCTCCTTCCGTCTCAGTTGGAGTTAGACTCTTTTGCTATAAGCATCTCACAGTCATCAATCTCTTCAATTTCTAGGACCCACGCTATAATTTCCTTAATGGCTACCGAACCTTGGTCCAACGAACACCTGGCCTCCTCCTCTACCTTAAACCCAGCAACCTTACACCTCAGGTATTCTTTATTATATTATATCATATCTACTTATCATTTTACATCCTCATATCTGAAATGAAATATTAGTATTGCGATTGCAAAATATTCACTGTCGAAAAATAGTGTATAGGTCGGGCCTCACTTGCTCAATATATTAAAAAAAATCAAAATTAAATTTAAAGAAAAACATGCAAAATAATATGACCAAACAAAAAAGAAAAACTAACTCTAAAGACCATATAAGAAAACAATTTTATTTGAACCCTCAAAACTCAGTTGTGTTTCACTCTAGCTCTGCGCCAAGAGACAGGACCAGCCTTTCTCTTATTGAGCCCTCACTACATTCTTAAAGCCCTTAGATTTATAAGCATCTATAAATAAAAATATCTCGGGGAAATAGGTTAAGAGATAGGTCGGAGTGTGTAATACGGCATTTCTTTGATGTTATCTACAACTGCAATCATTCCATACAAACAGCACAAAAGTGACTCCAATTTTATTAATATTTTTTGAGTTTATAGTTTTAATTCATAAAATAAATGCATTTGGACCTTCTTTCAAAAAGCTTAGCTCATTGAACAAATCTTTCAAAATTCAATTTCTTTTTTTCAACAACTTGATAAATTCAATTTAGCTTGAGAAGACATTTATTTCTTCTTCAATGCCAACATCCAGTTATGCAATATTTATTCACGATTCAAAAAATAAATCCAAATTGTATCATTTTATCTTTACTTTTAGGAAAAATATTCATTTCTTTTAATAAGCGATGATCACCAGGCATCACTCTACCCCCTCCTTATAACCGAATTATTTATATAATAAAGATTTTGTCAAAAATATGCAATTTTAATTTATTAAAAAAAAATTTTTAATAAAGACTTTTATAATTGAATGGTATTTTTTTATGACATAAAATATTGTAGAAACAGGAAATTGTTTTTTTTCCTCATTTTTAGATAAAATTTTTCATAAGCTTCTCATTATTTAAAAAACATGGTTATAAGAATATTTTAATGATACTCTTCTCTGATCTTCTAAATTCGCATCCCCTTCACTTCACGTTTCTCTTGGCAGATTTTCACAATCTAATAAATTAATATATTACTATAATTTAATCCCAAGGCACAATATGATCACAAGCTGTGTAGTTAAGTGGTAACTTCAAAGGATATTCTATTCAATTATTACACTCCCATCTTAATACTATCCTTTATATATAATACGTTGTTGTTGTTGTTGATGACGTCCTCTACATTCTGTTCTAATACAAGAGGCAATCTCTTATTTTAACCACATTCAACATTTGTGCAAATACACAGAAACATCTCAATTTAAATATTCTTAAATTAAAATATTGATTTCATTGATATTATTTATAGATTAGACACTTATTTGAAATTTTAAATGAAAAACTGACTCTACTAATTTTTATTATCAATATTATTAAATGCATTTTTTAACTCAATGATTTGATTAGTCTCAAGTTTTTTTTTTTTTTTTTGATTATTTTATTTGTTAGAAAAAATATTTTTATTTACGATTTTTCTTAAAACCATTATGGTTTTCCTCAACAAACAATGCAATCGAAATTTTTGCCAGCAAGGCTTTAGTGATTGTACAACGAAAAAGTCCTGATAAAGACAGAATTGCTATTGAGACGTCGTCATTGGAGCATAAATAAAAAGGCTACGCATTTTTTACAACTTTACATTTATCATAACCAGAGTCAATGATTTGTGAACGTTAAAATTTATTTAAATTATAATGACTGTAAATTAATTTAAATTAATCGAGTCCAAAGATGTCGAAAAAACTTTTTAAAAAATGCCAAAATTCGGCAAATTTTTGTAATCACCGTGGAAAAGAAAACGACAACCCAGCCCAGTATTTTACCCCAGAAAGTGGGTAATCACAACCTGTAAATTCCGGACACAAATGACTGAAGCGATAGCTTATTAACAAAGAAGGAGAGTGAGTTAAGTCAAAATGAAATTTAATAATACAATGCTTTGATACTGACATTCGGACGGTAGTTGTGTCCTTCTTCAGAATTGACAAATGTCACAAAATGAGAAATATTGAATAAAGAAATCGAATATCCATAATAATGAGATATTTTTTACTTTTTTTGACTTTTTCAAACAATCGTATATTAATTTATGATAATTGTTATCCAACCAAATTTATACTAATGCTACTAAGAACCGAATCCACTTTCCTTCATATCAACACCTCTAATTTGGAATGGGGGGAATAAATTTTTATAAGATACATGCATGTAATCAGTCACAATGCTCAAGTAAATCGTTTTCTTTAAATATTAATTTACTCCCTTCATAAGGGTGCCTATTTTCTTATTCAAAATACATATACATGTATCCCTCTTAATTTTTCTTTACTTTTACATTCTCTTGTTATATTCCCAAATATACATATGCCACATTATTTAGTTTAATTATTCTTGGTCGATATTCGACTTATAAACGCTCTAACTGATAGAGTTACATAATATTACCTTCAGGTGTTCATTATTTATATTACACCTATATTTATCATACAAGGAATTACATCGTTATCGCCACTTAGAATATTAAGAAACATACAAATACAATAATAATAGCACAGGCGGGTCACGCAGAGAAATTTCTTCCGATCATTAGTTTGTCATTAGTGAGAGAAGAATTGAAGGGTAGGGTCATTTTTTTTGGCCATGTTTATAAGTATGTTAAGGGATTTAAACAGATAATGCAGGTTAATTAATGATTGAGTTTAAGTTGAAATTTATACGAGAACACCTCCAGGGACACATTTATTAATAAATGATAATTAAACCACAATTAAGCTGATATTATATGTTGGTATATAAAATTATCAATCCCTCTCTGATACATATTTTTAGGAAATAATAAATCAAATATCAAACAAGTAGCAAAGCAAAGCTAATCTCTTAATCGTTATAATATAAAAATGCTTTTTTTTTTTTTTTTTTTTGTAATAAGTAAAATTACATTACAAGAAAAAAATTCCTTAATATTTCTTTTATACACAAATTCAAATAACTAAATAAAATTTTATTTATATTACGACATTTTAATAAACATACATTTACATAAGTTTTTTTTTTTTTTTATTTATTACTAATATATGAAAATCTTTGTTTCAGGTAAGAGAGCACACTATTTATCCTTTTAAACCTTAAGATTACCTTCTCTAAGGTTGGTGGCAATCAATAATAGTTTCATGAATACTCGTAAATCGTAATTTCTTATTTCACTTTTTGGTCTCTAAATTAATCCTGATTCTATTAAGTTAATTAATATTAATATGTTAGCTGTTCAGAAGTCAAAGTCTTGCTTTAAATTTTAAAATTAAAAAATTTTTTAAGGGTGTTTTAATTTTCAAATTTATTTATTATTATATATGATTATCTATGCTTAGAATATTGTCCAATTCACAAGATAACCAAAAATTTTATAAATTAGAATTATAAGAAATAATATATTAAAAAATATTTGACAATTATTCTCTTTTAATATTTTCTCTTAGGGCCTATATGAAATAGAATATTAATGAAAGTATTGCGATCGAAAAAACATCTACATCGAGATTTTCATTTATTCACTAAATATACCTTTAAAGTCCCAATTTTCCCACTCTTGTCTTCTGGGCTTAATCCCTTTGGTCTCTGTACCACTCATAAATTTACAAAACCCAAACATCATAAATTATATTAGCCTTTTAGAGGTTAAAGTGTTTAAGTCCAGAAAACAAATAGTAGGGAAATTTGGAAAAAAAATAAAATTTGGATCTGAATTATTATACCTGAAATATTATTATGAAATAAATAAAAAAGAGAAAATAATTGCTAATATTCTTTTTTATTGAATAATAAAGTTTGTTTTGAAAAAGGTAGCAGTTCTCAAAACAATGCCCCTAGAACTAGAAGCCAATATATCGTTTAAGATAAATGAGTGCGAGAAGATTCAGCCTGGGTGCTTTGGTATAACGGCGATGCGAAAGTCTCTAGTTCAAGTCCGATTTGCCCAGACAAAATACTTATCTCTCCCTTATTTAGTTTTTCTCATTTTATCCTAATTTATATATTTTCTGTCTACTCAAAAGAGATCATATAAAACAGGAATCGAGCTATTTAGGGAGTACTAGAGAGTCGAGTTTCGGTAAGAAAATGGCCATTGATGGAGGCAGAGGTATCGGTAATCACAACTTGCCATCTTGTTGAGCATATTTTCCCCCAGTCACCATC
>JAAAKE020004452.1:30170-52895 GCA_010014785.2 Anisolabis maritima
GGATAGGGGGGTGTGTTTGGGCAAGAAAAGGGGTGTGGGGGGGGGCCCCCCCCCCCCCCCCCCCCTCCCTCCCTCTAAAGAATCTAGCTGATGGGGAACAGCGCGGAAGAACAAATGGAGTATAATCTATCCTTTTGATTGAGAGAAAGCACGGTGGGAAATTCTTGGTTGGAAAACTTTTGCTAACATTATATTTTATATTCTTAATGATGAGGATTAATAAAATTAATTTATTTTAAATATTAAAAGGTGAAATATTCTAAAACAGGCATTTTGATTCTAAAGTTTAAAGAAATCCAAAAGTAGACTTAATCGCTTTGACATTCTGAACGGCTATTATATTCAATAAATTATGTAAATTTCTTTACTAATTTCCTTAACTCAAACATGCAATACAATAAAACTGTTTTATAAATAATTCAAAATATGCCTAGATCTTATTATTTATGAAATGGCTAATTATGTAGTATTATGTATGTATACGCTTATAATACGTTGATTTGATTGAGCATCAAAGGCAACAGCAAGGTGTCAACTAATGCGATTTGGTTGTATGAAATTAGAGAGAATCCAAGTCTCATTATCCACGTTGCGCCCCTTAAGACGCGTTGAGGTTTGTAATCAAACTCACCACCAATTCTCAAGTTGTTTAAATGTGATTCATACGTCAAATTTAGGCTTATGATCTTTGGCTAACACAAGTTAAATAAACAGACACTCCCTTCCATCTTAGTATTATTATTACGTTGATAAAACATTTCTCATTTTGTAGGAGGTCATTTTTAGTCCTTGACGACAATCGCTTTACTTTGAAGGGAGAGGGGGTGAATTTTATATTTTATTTTTGATAGGAGCTTTTTTTTTAATGTAAAAATTAAATATCTAAAGTTTTTTGATTGTTGAAAAAAGTCACCACTGATTGAGTTACGATCAATTGAGATTAAATGTTCAAAGTTGATTTGATGGAGAATTTATAGTCTGGTCGTTTTTGGGATCCCCCTCCCCAGACTATATTCTTTAAACAACATTTAAAAAAAACTTCAATTTATTAATTTCACATGTAAAAATACATCATATATCTCCAAAATATCTAACTATAAGAAAATAAATATCAAAAATATTATTCCCGCTCTAAAACAGCGAATGCTCTCTCCACGACTTCAAACCAATCACAACTACCCCTCCCCACCTCTGCTTTTTTATCTCTAGGAGAAAGAGAAGGCTACTCCCAATACTATTTGCCTCCCTCTCTTCCGAAAACGCCACGACTATAATTTATTTTAATTTTGCTTGAATTTGTAAAACTTAAGAGAAATAAATATTTGTGTGGTGCTTAAGTAAGCTAAATTTGATATAAAAAAATTTTAATTTTCAATATCAACTCTAAAAAATAGAAATTTAAAAAATTGCTTTAAGATATTTCTTCAAGTTCTTAAATGAAAAAAAAATGGTCCGAAATCCTCCTTGAAAATGAGACATCGACAATTCAATTCTAGTTTACTATGGGCATCAAAATAAATAAACAAACGCAATCTTTGGTTTCGTCTTAATAAATAATTAGGAAAGCTACATTTAAATCAAAAAATAACACAAAACAAAATTTGATATCTCTTAAATATCTGATAGGATAAAAACAAAATAACGTTCAATTAATTTATTTTGATTCGCATAATAGTTCTTTATTATGGCGACAATCGGTCCAATTGAACGCTCTTACCGAGAGAAAATGCGCTAAATTTTTGTTTTATAATTTATTAATTATTCATATGATCTCTCCATTAAGACTGAAATGTTAATAAATTAAAAATAGGAGGCAACTTGGCTGCTTTTCTCTGCCCTTTGTCTATTCCCCCATCATTAAAAAAACAAAAGGGACTGGAGCCAAAAAATCCACCTTTGATAAAAATAAATTTATTTATCTCCGTACCTATACAGCTATTATTTTTTTTTTTAAATTTGTCTATTTTGTATTCCATTTATAAGAGATCAATATTCAAACGGAATTTGTGAATAGAGAGCAGCAGCAATTCAAAACTGAATAAACCATTAAGTTTATATATATTCGGTTATATAGCTACGTGTATATATATATTAATACAACAACCGTTCGTTCTCCCTTAGGAAATATTTACGAATTTCATTTTCTTTGAATATAATATGAAATATTATTAAAATTTTATTTGAATTCTAGAGATATTGGGGCTTTAGTATTATTTTGTTTATTAAGGTGATTAAATGTGAGAATGTCATTTATTTCTTCATTTAAAAGTTTAAAGGTTTCATTTTATTGTTTTATTCTTTCGAGATGTACATTATTTTAGGCTCTTTGGTTTTGGAAGAGACAGCAAACATCTGATAGGACAGGAAATGCAGTTAGGGGATAATCAAATAAAACAATTGTTTAATTTTTTCTTCAATTGTCGACAATTTCAGGTACAAATCGTGTCTTTCGTCAGGACAATTGACCGCCATTGTACCATTTGATGTGAGAACTCCTCATCGTTTATTATTGATAAATCTATACATACTCTTTCATTATATTAATACAATATAATTTTTTATATTATAAGAAATACTTACCACTGTATTTTATAACATTCATTTATTCTAAGGAAGCGCGATTTGACCCCGAAACGTCGACAATTGAAATAAAAATTAAATAATTGTGGCGGCATTTCCTGCCTCCTCTATAAATTCGATAGCTACTTCTTATTATCTTCACATTTTATAATAATTTACTTTATAGGGGGGGGGGGGGATAACTAAATGAATTATATAAGAAAATTTTTTGTTCATATCCTTATATTTGCCAAATCATTTCCAAATAAATTATATCACTTTATATATTTCAATCAGTAGCTCACCTCTTGTCAGTACGTGAATGAGTTACTCGAGCTCAGGTTGGCATTTCTTTCTCTTTTATGCCAACCTCCGTCTTCCCCTTCCCCAATCAAGTTTCCGGCAACTTCTTAAAAATAAAGTGTCGATCCCGCATAAGGATAAACGCAGGACAGAATATCAAAATCTATTTATCCTCTAGATACGGTTGAAATATCTCCTATAGACTTTTGAAATTTTTTTTTTAAAGTCCTTTTCGGCATCTGAGGCCATTTAGACTCCGTCCTTATTTAATTAAATTATTGGTAGCCAATGTAATTTAAATAAATTTTTGTCGCTCAGGACGGGAAGCGAACCTCTGACCTTTGATACGTGAAGCTAGACCTCTAACACTGCCCCAAGGGACAGGGCCGACTTTTGAAATTAAAATTCTTTTATTTTTATTATATTTGAATGAACTTTGAAATTTTCTTGAAAAAATAATTTCTTTTTTTTCATCAAGAATAGCACAGGAGATGGGGGAGCGAATTTTTGATAATAATTTGATTTCAAAACCTTCATTTTTTTGAGAAAATCTATTTGTGACCTCTGTTCATTGAACTTGAGATATAGGACGTAAAAAAAAAACAAGGAGAAACACTCAAAAAAAATTCATAAGGATGGATATGACCAGGAGCCTGAAAAAAAGAAAATTTTAAAGCAACAATATAGAAGGGAACGTTAAAAAAAAATAAATAAAAAAGAACAAAAAGGACTAATACAAGTTGTTGCTATCCCTCTCTGTATTAAAAAAAAAACTAATTTTTGACTTTTTCTTTTAAATTTTTTTGTTGTCAAAATTTTGAAATCGTTTCGAATTTCCAGAGATGTTTAGGGAGTGAAAGAAAGATTCTTAGACGTGTCTTTCCTTCCTTCAAGAAAAAGTGATGCAGTATTGATAAGATTGATTGGAGACGTTATAGTATCTTTTAATCTTACCAATCTTAGAGAGAATAAGACTTCTTTCGTGCAGTTCCGGGCGTACAAGTATATATATCTTTTATTTTTTTTTAGGGAACGCTCATATAAAATGTAATGACACACGTAATTACTTTTATTTTGAATTAAAATAAAATTACCCTCCCCCCTTGGCCGTGACTTTGTCAATATTGATAACGTTAGAAGCTAAGGGGTATGGGTTCGAATTCCAGGCAGTCCGATGAACATTTATTTAAATAAATTGGATACCAACCAATTGATATAAATAAATATGCTGGATTACATGTATCGTAATGAAATTAATGTGTATCGTTTTCAGTCTATATTACTTCAGATGTCGAAAAGACAAAAATAAATAAATAAAATTACATAATATTCCCCTAATTAATTTCATTTGTTTGGTATAAATAGTTTTTTTTTATTTAAAATTCAAAAATAAATGAAATCTCCCTACATCTAGTTACCCTATTGTTTTTATTTTATTTATTTATTTTTTTTCTTATTTCTTTTTAAATATAAGTCAAGTATAGAGAATTAAACTTCAAAAAGTTGTAATAATTCAATACTTTAGAGCTAATTCTTTTTCAAAAGAGAGAAAGAAAATGAATTTATCTCTCATCCCTTTCTTCAAAATATACAATGCTCTGTAATTTCTCTTTTTTTTTCCTTTTAAGAAAATTTTCCCTATTAAAGTTTATAACAAATTGAATTTATTATAATTCGTCAGAGATGAATAAGAAGAACAATGAACAAAGGAGTAGTTAGTTTCTTTGGGGTTAAAATATATTATTATGAAATTATTTTAAAGGGATAGAGATCTTTTGGATAAGCAGAAAGATGTCTCTTTTGAATATTAAATAATATATTTTGTGGCAAGAGGATTTATTCTACATTTATCAAAATAATTAATAAATTATAAATGAAATAAAATTTTTTTTAGTCTTTTTGGCATTTATGTAGACTTTAAACGTTACACATTTATTTTAATTACGTAATTGCCTATTTATTTATATCAAAAGGAAATATTTAGGATAAATAATATAATAAATAAATACATTCAAGAATGCCCCTCCCCCTTATGTGGCCGAGAAGTTGACATTGTTGACCTTGAAAGCCCGAGGTTGTGAGTTCGTTTCCCTAATAGTTAGATAGAAATTTATTTAAATTATAATTAGATGCAAATTAATTTATTGAACTATATTTATCTATAAAATTATATAGACGTAAATTGGACAAAACAATGTACCATGGACATGAACTTAAACACTACATCTACCAATTCAACTGACTGAATTAATTTTAGAATTAAGTCATAATTTAATTTTTAATTAAAATAAAAAAATAAATAAATACATTTATTTACGAACTGCATGGCATAAGTCCTCGGTGGCTAAGCTAGGACGAATCAAACATAGATACAAATTTACAAATTATATAACACACAACAACAACGAACAAGAAACAAAAAATCCAAAAAAGAAATATATATATATATATATATATATGTATAAATATAAAATCCTTAGTTACTTTGATTCCGATCACACTTAAAATTATTTATTTATTTTTTAAGAAAATGGAACGATAAGATTCAACATTTTGATTTTTGACCTTAAAGAAAAAAAAAAGACAAACACTCCTCAACATGTTCATACAATTCCAGCAAAAGAAAAAAAGATAAAAGGAATTAAATATTTATAGCAAAAAAAAAAAAATAATAAGTTATTGGAAAGACTAGCTTTATTGGACAAAAAGAAATATTCTTTCCTCAATATTTTATTATAATAATCCAAATGGAGAGCGTGTTTTAAAGAAATTGCAAGGATTTAACTTTTACATATGAAAAAGCTGAACAGCCGGAGTAACAAGGATATTCCGGCTGGGTATTAAATATATATATAAAGAGATTATCCTTCGTCTAAGACATTAAAGGAAAATTAGTTGGTGCGAAGACAAGCCATATCATTTTCCCGGATTAAACAATGATGAGTGTCAATTAACATCAAATGACGTCGTGTTTCCATTATGAGCAAGAGAGTAGGAACCTTAAAATCTCCATCTTTACAAAGGAAATCATTTCAGAGAGTGTAGAGCCAATAAACATATATTTCCGCTTAATAGAATCTTATTTAAACAAAACCACACCCTCAATTTTCATAAAAACATTACTTTATTTCGACTAAAAAGAAAGAGAAAGAAAATATTACTATTGATTAAAAAAAAAGAGTGGGAGGAGGAGGGGGAGGTGGCTGATGAAAACAAAGGGCGGATCGTAGTGGTTTTGGCATTTGGAGGCCTCCTCCGACTTCTAATGATTATCATTGAATGGATTCTTTCTTTTTAGGAAGTAATTCCAGATGCTGTCCAGAATTCCTCGGTCTTTTCGAGGAAAAGAAACAATAAGGGGAAAAAAAAAATAAAAAAAACGCTTTTTCTATTGCTTCCCTTTTTTTTATACCGCGATTGATTCATTCCAACTTAATAGAAACGTTTCCTTTTGTTTCTACTGTGATAAAAAACGTAAACGATATTTACGCTCTTTATTTTCAATTAATTTTGTTCTGTGTATTCTCACTGCCTTCTTATTACATTGAAGTCTAAAACCAATGATTACAATTAACAAAGAAATTGGTATATGAGATACAAAGATACATGAATCCTATCAGAGGTTGGAAATTCTTGAAAACTTGCTTTTTAATAGCACTGTCCAATATAACGTCGGGTCCTTTTCGTGGACATGCTTGGGCCATGTGCTTAAGGCTGGCCGCTACAGGACAGGAATGAAGCGTGTGAGGTGGAACGCCTTTAGTAGCTGGAGTTGCGCTGTTTAGCATCGTGTTCCTAATTTGCTGATCTTTCCTATTAATTTCCATTGGTTACATAAGACCGTATCATCTCACATGCCGTAATGGCATCTCAATATGCTTCTAGCCTTAGAATAAGAGTGAACAAATCTTGGTTCAAATTTAGGAAACTTTTGTACCTAATATTTTATTTAAAATGCAAATCTTATTCTTTGATAATAAAAAATTTTGAAAATAAAAACCGATCGATAATAATCTTTTTTGAAAAATAGAAATTTCTTATCAACTCAGATGAGAGAGTGGGGGGTTAAGGGCCAGATAGAAAATAAAATATAACATGTGAGCCACAAAACTAATATTTATTATTAGGTCTTATTGTTATTTTGTAGATATTAGTAGAAATATTAATTTAATTTAATTTTCATTATGTGTACCAACCTTCATTGAAAAAAAATCTACAAATGACGCAAAATTAGCTCTCAAAACAGAATTAGTGACAAAAAGAGATAGAAGTAGTTCTTAATAAATATATACCGAGAATTACAATTAGGCGCAGAACGGAAGGAGCATGTTCAGATTATTTTTTCACACTGAATAATCTGCGCATGGATCTGACGGATTCAAACTGTAATTGGTTTTGGAATATATCATGTGTTTCAACCAAGAATCTTCAAACACATTTTATTTTATCGCAAAAAAATTGATGTGGAGATTTCAACGGAAATACATGTTTTGAGGTCCACTGAGTCTAAAAAATGGTCTGTGTATATGGGTGTTTGAACAAGATTTCTCAAAGACGTTTGAGCCTCAAACTTTATATTTAATCTAAGTACCCTCTTCGCTTGCACTTTGAAGTTTTCGAATAAAATCGGCCAAAGAGTACTAAGTAGTCTTACTGACGTATGTTTTCCTCAAAATTCGCCTTAATGATTTTGATTAAAATTCATTAAACCATAACTCTTTAAATGATCTTTGAAGTGTATTAATCCTTACCTCCCCAAAATTGTTTGGGGTCCACTTTACTACATTTTTAGGTTTTGTGTGATTTTCTCTTAAACTTTTCACTTTTTTGAGTACATATTATAAATGAGATAGTCCTCAAGACGCATTAATCATTTTCCACCTCAAAATAATGTGGAGCTCCTAATTTAGAATTTAAAGATTCCCATAGAAAAGATAGGACAGCTCGTTTACAAATTATAAATATTTTTAATTCCTATGTTTGATAATTACAATTGATTTGGTTGCTAATTTCATTTTAATTTAATGTGATTTTGTTTATAAAATTGATTATTGATTAATCCACTTTTTGCTGCAGTCTGCCTTCTTATTCCTTTATCAGTCTCCAACAGCACCATCGATTAAAACACTAACGAAAAATCTATAAAAATGAAATGAAATATAAAATTGTCAACCGGCTGTTAAGGGGAACCCATGCAAAAAATCTAGTGTGACATCACATTACCCAATTTTTCTGTGATATGCGGCCGTCACACCAGATTTTTATTTTATCTGTTTTTATATAATTTATAGGATATTTTTTCACCTTCAAAAAATATCCTTTTATTTGAAAAGTCTCATTAGTGTCTTTATACAAATTTCATGAAATTATACTTAAATAAAACCGAAAAATATTGCAATAATAATAAATAAATATTATCTATTCTTCTTTCAATTAATTCACTCTTTATTTTTTTATATGTATTTACTTTTTGGGTACATTTATAATTGTTAATTTGCAAAACTGGCAGAATGGTCTCCAGTCAGACATAAATAAATAAAAAAAAAACTAATTCACTCTAACCATTATTATGAAATCCCTGAGAGACGGTTCAAAATTTTTAGTTTTTATTTTTTAGAGATTTTTCGTTTACATATATGAATCAATAATCAATACTATAAAAAATTTAATTAAATTCCGTTTATTATCAAGAAAAAAACCCCCCCCCCCCCCATCCAATCTATTATAAAAATTTAAACATATCATCTACGCATCAAACTAAAAATCAATACTAAAAAAAATTTAATTAAATTCCGTTTTTTATCACCCCCCCCCCCCCCCATTCTATTTTAAAGGATATGTAAAATTTAACATTTTCCGGTGCCTAAAATTCAAGCGAGAAGTTAAATAAATAATAATGAATATGAATACGAGAGTATAGAAGCAATTCATTTTGAATTCATCTAATAAATAAGACTCCCAAAATGTCATATTAAATATGCCATCCTCAATTGTTCAGACAATTTGTGAATATTAATACGTTTGTGAACACATTTGTGATACGAGATGGAATAAATAATATAGGGTTGTATTTAATATAGTCTAAAATAAGCTTATTTCAATTTTTGGGAATCCTTTAATACAGGGACTTACAGATATCCTTGTCGTTAATTTTACCTTGGAATTTATTGATATAAAAGAATATTAACAACTTAGTAAAAAATATGAAAGTTAAACTATCTATTTCTTCACTATACATTATATTTAACCATTCCTGAACTTAATAGCATGATTGCATTCATGTAAGAAAAATCTAGAAAAAATTATTTTATAGACCACTATTTATCACACTCTTCCTAAAATTATAATTTTTTTTTTTTTATTTACAAAATATTCAATATTCTTTTTATTTTTGAATTTCCATTGATATTTCTACAAAATGATTAATTAAATCTCCAGCCAAGATTAGAATCGATTCAAGCAACAAACGACGAAAGTATTTTCTTGTTTTTTAATTGACAAAGCCATTAGTATTTAGATTACTTTTAAAAATAGATCATTAAGGGTCGCCAGGATTGGAACCCAGGATCCTCCACTCTTCTAGGTCATTTCCGCAACGCAAATATATTAACAATTGTGTTTTATTACTTTCTTATTGGCGAGATAAAAAAAGTAATTAAAAAATAAAAATCCTCTAGAAATGACTCTTGAGTTTGGAACTGCTTAGCATTAGAAAAGCTGTGACTTCACTGATCGATATTAAATTTTATTTTTTACTATTAAGAAAGGATTTTATATAAACGACAATTTTTTAAAATGTTATGTAGAGGAATCGATTGGGTATCGCTGTTTTTCTCACATGATCAGAAATATATAGTTTGACAACTTAAAGAAGAACATTTTAGGCGTGAAGCTTGAGCCTAAAGAGAAAAGGGGCACTACCTCCACTCTCCTGCTAAATAACCTTAATTAAAAAAAATTTTAGTTATGTTTCTTTATTACATTTTAAGACTTTCTATCGCCCTTGAAGTATTTATTTTATCAATAACAACTAGGTCAAATGAACTATGTCTATATATAAGTACTATCCCCCTCAGTGTTTGGACCATCTGTATCTTTTGTTTTGTCTTAATTAGGAGGGCTACATGAAATTCAAAATCATCAAATTCCATAAGGTTTTACCTATAATTAAATTTAATATTTTCGATTTCATATAGATCTTCAAATTATCTATTTAGCCGAAACAAAAGATACAGGTTGTCTAATTACATTAGAGTGGAATGTTATATTCATAAACTGAAGATGTTTGGCCGAAACGTCACTCAATTGGGAATTTTTCATTTAATTGATGAAAAAACTTGCAATTCAAAAATTACTAATCTATAGCCATAAAATAAAATAAATTTATTTTGAATAGGTTGCACTATTTAAGAAAAATTGCATTGAAAAGGAAGAATTTCGGCACGAATTTCTTCGCTGCATGAACAACTTTAGTCTTACTATATTATCCTCTACTACTACTTTATAGTAGTCAAAAACAATTGCTCACGGCGGATAGTAAACCTTGTTCCATGTATTATAAAGTCAGAACCTTGACTCTACTTCATCCTTAAATTTTTATTTAAAAAATAACATTAAAATATAAATCAATAATATACAAGAGAGATGATATTTTTTTGATATAGCTAGGATTCAAAAAGTATAAATGTATTCAATTCCAAAGAAATCTGAGAAAAAAGATAATAAAATCGCGATTTATATTTAATAGACGCAATATTATTCCAAAGTTTGTTTTATATCTTTTTATTTATTTTTCTTTCAATTTTTTTTTAATGTAATCCATTAAAAGTTTTCTCTGGAATTCAGAACAAGTCAAAAAATGAATACATCTTTTTCCAAGTTCATTTACTCTGTACACTTTAATTGAAAACATCGTTTTTTCTCTCTCTCTCGTTTTATTCTGTGTTGGCGTATGTTGATGGATGTCAGATGAACCCATCCATCTTTAAGAAGCCCTAACGATAAGCAGATGGGGGCCCACACACACACACACACACACACACACAATAGGGTTTAGTAGTGGAGTAGAGGTTTTCTCCTCGACCCCCCAGGGAGGTGTTGAGTCGATCACAAAGCGTGTATTTCCCTATCTCTGTGTACACGTGGGTGTGTGTGGTTGAATGTGTTTGTGAGTCGGTGGATTTCTTATCACCCCTTGCAATACCTAACTAAGGTGTCTGACAACCGTCTCTCTCTCCTATTCTATTTTCGGGAACATACTTGAAAAAACCCGTTTACTCTCCTTCTAGAAGGAGGGCTCTTTCAGAAAAGAAATCCGCCATTTTGTAAAGTAGTTCAACTTGAAGTGAGAATCTCTTAACTTAATAACAAGCCATTAATTTTTTTATATACGATAGATGTAAAAATATCGAGATAAAAATAATTTTATGCATAATTTACTTTTCCATTTATTGTATTGTATAAAAAATAGACAAGATGTTACAAAACTTTTCTGTTAAAAAGTTGGTATTTTAAATTTTATAACCAATTGTCAGGAAAATTGGCCAAAAGTTGCCCATCGAAAGCCTAAATTATTAACACCAACTTTCAATAATTTTAGTAATTTCTTTTAAGTCCCTCGGCATCTGCGGCCAGACTCGGTCCATATTTATTGAAATTAATTAGTATCCAACAAATTTTATCACTAAGGACGGGAAGCGAACCATTGTCTCTTAGATCCTGAAACAAGAGCTTTGCCTCTGCTCTAAGGGTCCAGGGGGGGAGGGGTGGTAATTTTTTCATTGCCGAAAGGTTTCACCAAATTTTGAGATTTTACTTATCGTATATGCTCACCTTTTGACTGCTTACTCCTCTCTCTCTAGAAACATCAATTTAATGAGAATAATGAGATTAAAAATAAACCTGAGCCGTGAATTTTTTATGAATTTACTTCATTGTTTTAAAAACGAATATGAAAAATATAGTGAAGGTTCAGGCCTTTTTCAATACAACAAATATATTTTTAACAATTATATTTATTATATAAAACTACTTTTAGCATAATCTTCCTTAGTGTGGTTTGACCCTGGAAAATTTTGGTTTACAATCCTTTTAAATAATAAATATATTTGTTAAAAATTATATTTTTTGTTCTGAAAAAAGTCTGAACCTTTACTAAATTTTAAATCCACAGGTCTCGGTGAATCTTCTTGAAAATTCACTTTTTGACCAAATATGAAAAATGGAATTTTATCGGAGGAAGGGGGAGAGAAATTTTTATTGTATGGCCTATTAAAGTTAATTAATTTGTAAATGGTTTTTATTAGAAATTATATTTAAATTTTTTTCATGTACTTATTGAAATTTCGTGTTAATTTTTGTAGTTTTTTAATAAATTGTTTTATTTATGGGGGGGGGGGGGGGGGGGTTGGCAATTGCCTCTTAAGTTTAGAAAAAATGACTACATTCTATTAATCACACATGAAAATGCCACTGGGACTTTTTAAAAACCTCACTGATAGGAAAAATAAATTTTTTTTGATCCTTAAGGAGTCCGCCCACTTATTAAAATAATCTAAAGTATATTAAAAAATTTAATCTTCCTCTTTTCGCTTTTAGTATGATTGATTATGTTTTCGTAGAGATAATGATAAAGGTGTGGAATGGCTCCGATAAAAACAAAAATCAAAATTAAACCAGGGAGTGATTCCATTTGGGAAACTCAATTAAGTTCTCACCAAGTTCTCTCTCTCTCTCTCACCTGTTATTTTAACCCAAATCTTTCCTCCTAAACTTGCAATCTAACTCTGAGTAGCCCAAGGAGCAATAGAGCAACGGATTAGATAATACATAAAAATAATAAAATCAACAGAAGAACGAGTGGGCAAATGGGAAGAGAAAAAAAAGAAAATAACCTCATTTGAGAGAGAACAAAAAAATAAAGTAAAATAAAACTCTCATTTTGTAAATATTATCCAAAATATATGTTTCCTTAGAGCTAGACTTCATTAAAGTCTTCTAACCCAAAAACTTTATTTTAAAATTTATTATTGTCGCATGTTATATAAATTACAATGTTAATTTTTCATTTAAATGTCGATAAATAAATTTCTAAATTAATCCAATCGTTTTCTATCTGTGTTACTAGCGTTTCTTTTCCTCTTTTGACTCAAAACAACGTGAATGCTGTTTTAGATACGATAGAGATATTTTTTAACTAAAATATTAATTTATATAAAATTAGACCGTAAATTCCTAAAAGTGCATTTTGGAAAGTTATTTTATTTTTTGAATCATCATCATAAAGTTAGATTTTTTGGCCAATCTATAAAAATTAACTTTCCATGTAATGGGAACAATTTTTTTTTATAAATTTTAGAAAATATCAATTTTGGGATTTTAATTTAAAAAAATTAGAGGTAAAAACCTCAAATTAGGTAGAACGTGGGTTCGATTCCCACGTGTTCCTGATTTTTTTTTTTTACAATATACGAGTCTCTTTCTTACAAAAGAAAAACCAAGTCCAGAGCATATGTTACTTGGATAACAATCATATTTCATTATAAGTCATGTGAAAGAACATTACTTATATTTAGTGCCTTCTTTCTTTATAAAAAAGAGTTTAAAAAAATCGAATATATAGGCTTATACATCATCTATATTAAAAAATGAAAAGAGATAGAGAGCTATCTAAATGTAGAATAATTTTTTTTTTTTGAAGCTGATTTTCACATGAATGTTTATTTAGTTAAATTCTCAATTTATCATTATCCCTCGGGCTGTCTGAATAAAAATGAAAATAACATCTATGAAGAAGAGAGAGTAAAAAAAAAAATAAATAGAAATAAAAAAGAAAAAACTTTGTTGCTTCTTTGACATAGAGTAGGCGCATAATCGATTTTGGATATTTCAATTCTAATTCTGATGGCATTCAATCAAAACCAATAAATGGCTTAGAGGTATAAAAAAATCAGAAAAAAGGAAACATAATAAGAAATGATATATTTATTTATTTATTTTTTTATAAAAATATTTTAGAAGTTATTTTCCAATTTTTAATCTTTAATTAGTTTAATGCAGTGGTAGGAGTGACGCGAATATATTGTATATAAAAGGGGAATAAAATTATTGATCTTTTATAAGACTGAAAAAAAAAAAAAAATACTAACATACTACTAACCGAGTGGGGTTTTTTTTTTTTTTTTTATAAAAGAATAGACAACGAAGTTCCAACACTGTCCCACCTCCTTTAGCCATCTTCTCTAGAAATGAGCCCCCTTTTTTTGGCATCTACGGCCATATAGACTTTATACAATTCATTTATTTATATTTATATACGATACAAATTAACCAGGCATATTAATTTAAACCAAATGTTTTAAATAAATTTTCATCGGCCTGCTTGAGATCCATACTCACATCCTTTGGCCTTAGATTACCAATAGCCACCGATATATAAATATTTGAAACTACATTTAGAAAATCTATAAACTCTAAATGGACTCTGTAGAGAGTCTATCTATATAATTAAAATTAAATTAAAAAAAGTCATGTGTGTCAAGTTGAGTTATTGTTATTTTTTTTAGGTTCTATTGTTTGTATAAATAAATATCTTTTCATATTTTTTTTTAAAGTCTTTTCGGCATCTGGCCATATAGACTTAAAACGATACACAATATATTTATTATGATACTTGTAATCCAGGCATATTTATTTAAATCAATCAATCAATAAATTGGTATCCAATTGATTTAAATAAATTTTCATCAGACTGTCTGGGATCCGAACCTACACCCCTGGCCTTTAAGGTTATCATACTAACAATGTCAATATCTTTAACCTCTCAGCCACAGGGAGGGGGGAGCTATTATATGATAATTATAAGCTAAAATAATGAAATTAATTAAGGAATAACAATTTTGAATAATAAATTAAATTGACAGAAGAGGCTTATGGTTATAATTCATTTTAGAAATTTATTGGGGTGGGTTACATATTATTTTATATATAGATTAATGGATTGATTAACTCAGAAACCTGTGGACTGATTTTGTTAGTTTTGTTTTTTTCAATAAATATTCCACTTTTTTGGCTTACAGATTATGTATTTAAATTACGCGTGTGGACTCTTTTTTACCAGGTCTACTAACCACTGGATTAACCAAGAAGCTTTAAAATGAAAACCGCACACCAACCGATTAGTGTTTAAAATTTGATTTATATTCAAAGGCTTTTATGGTAATTTTTTTTTTTTTTTTTGAATAATTATTTATCCTCCATTCTTAATAAAATATTAATATTATAGCCCAAGATTATAAATTATATTTCGTAAAAAAGGATCTATATAGATTAATGGCAACGTTCTATATTGAGACAAATAGAGTCCCTACCTACCACCATCGGCTGGCTCTGTGGCTAGTAGATTATAAAATTTGGCTTTTATCCAAATAACCCTATTCACCAAATAGACCAAGGTCTATATTTTATAAAACCTAATTGATTTTTTCATAAATCAGAGCTTTTTCCATTTCCTTCTTCAGAAATATCACCATCGTCGCTATGTTAGGAAGCATTTCTATTTACTTTAAGTGTGATTTATTGATCTAATACATCAGTGCATATACGTATAATATATGCTTTTAATATAATAAATTAATTTTTTTTTTTTAAAAACTTTGACAATGCGGATGATTTACAATCTAATCTAGGTGCATTAAAAAGACGGTTAATGTCCCAGGTGATAAATCAACTGTTGGAAAAATCAAAATGGCTAATTGGCGTACAAATACCTGGTAATACAATACAAACACCAAACAAAATTATAATTAAACTTTACAAGGCAGGGCCCAAAAGGAAAAAGGAAGCAGCTCTCTCAAATCAAAATAAACTTCTGGGATTATATCTTCTTCCCACCCTTAAAGTTAGTAAATTCTATAGTTTTCAAAAAAAAAAAAAAATTATTGGATCAGCATTTTAATAAAAAAAAGCAAAGAATCGTAAAAAAATTATCCGTTTAAAAAAGATGTAACATATGGGACATTTCTTAGTGGTTGAATAAAAGAATAAGGCAGGCAGTATATCTATTTTATCGATCCCCTAATTCAGCTATCGCCAACCAGGGACCATTGGTGGACCATGAAAAAATTTTGGAGGTCCTTGGGACCATTCTTTTAATTTGTATGTTAGTAGATGTAAAATTTTATAGACACGAAGGTGTAATGGGTACAAATATAGATTATCATTAAACACGAGATTTCCAATTTTGATTTACTAACTGGTTCGTGATTGGCGATCGCATTTTTAATTGACGAAGGTAGGCGATCAAAATGAATTTCGACACATCTAATCCTTCCTATTTCCAATATTCAAATATATAATTAAAATTTATTAAATTTACCTCTCTTAAACATCTGGACATCGAACTTAGGAGAAAAGGCGCTGGCCCAGTCGGTTCAATCATGAAAGGCAGGCGTGAAAAATTTTAATAAATATATAAGATTTACCTTATGTGTTCATGTAATGTCCTTTTAAAATGAGAATTCTCAAAAAATAGCGTTTATATTTGAAATTTCTTTTATATAATTAATATGTTGTCCCAAATTTATTTCCTTCAATATTCTTCACATTTACTTGATTTAATAATTATATATCGATGATTTATTTGACCCCCATTCATTCATTGCGTATATTTAGAGCATTAATTATTTCCAGTGTTCTCTAATTATTTTGTCACATTATTCACACTGCTATAATTAAATAGTGCCTAATAAAGTTCAGCCCTATTTAATTATCATTCATGTCGTGTTGTTTCAAATAGTAATCGTTAAAAAAACATTTATTCCTCTAATAAAATGGTTTTATTTTCTTATATTTAGGGTATCGCCTATATCTAAGAAGATATATCGGAAAGGGATGTCTGTCCACCTCAAAGATCACACAAAGATAATTTTTGAATAATAATAAAATATCTATTTAATGATTGAATTCTTACATATACATTTAAATGAACTAGTCATCATATTAATAGAAAAAATAAACTTGGAGGGCCAATCGATTAAAATCGATATAAAATAATTTACAGCAAATTTATATTATGGCAACGTTTTTAATATTACATCCATAAATTTTTAGTATATTTTTGTAATAGCCAAACGTTAATTCAATCGTTAAAACACAAATTTTATCCAAAAAAGATTATCCATTATTCCTAGAAAATAAAATTTTATAGTTGAGGCAAAAATCTGCTAAAAATTTATTGAACTATGATAAATTAGTTTGAGGAAATGATAATTTCAAGAAAATATCCTTAAAATAAAATTATGTAAAAAGTAATTTCTACTTGAATATATTATGCAAGGTAAATTATCACTATTGAACGTCCACTTTCGGAATTCTATGGAAATGAAGAGAGGCAGGAGTCTCTTCTTTAGGATTCCAAAAACAATGGAAATTAACATAATGCACAAAACAACATAACATATAACATTTCTATTCTAGCTTTCTAAAATAATGAATCCAAACATTCGGACTCGATTCAACGTATAACAAAAATATTTAATAATATTTAAAACTAAAATTGATGTATTGAAACATGTTCCATCTTTTACCCCTTTAATCCAAATAAATAACTAATTTTGTTTTTTAATTTAATTTCTTCTCCCTTTCTCTCTTTCTCAAGAAAGAGATTATTTTTATTTTTACAATTTTTTTATTTAAATAAACGACAAATTTTCCATTTCTCGTTGAAAATATTTTTTACGTATTTTATCCAAGAGCTTTTCTTTGTCCCCCTATTTCATATTCTTTTGTAATGTATTTATTTTTCCACGCCACGGTTTTAAGTGTCCTCCCCTTCTGTTGGTTTGACACTTCCTCTACAAGAGCCCTTAGGGCCCCTAATGCTTCAACCCAGTCAAGGGTCACGCCGTGTCGGGGTTTATTTATTTTTCCACCGATCAAACCAGAGAGATGCATTATATATGTGACAATTTAAGGGCTGCTGCGTGGGTGGCAGCAGCAGCCCTTCAAGGCAATCCCTACATTTGCGCACATTAAATTAATTGTTCCGGTATAAACACCCCTCCTAGACTTATGCTTAATTCATATTCCTGAAAAATAAATGATAAATTACTCTTGTTTTTTAAATGCTCTCAAATGACGTCACTTTTAGTCTCCTTATGGTCTGATTAACATAAATAAATTATAGCGTGGTTTTTCTTATTTCATTAGATGAAATTATTATTTATTGGGAAATATTTTATTTTTTTGGGATTTATTAAGAAAAATACTATAAAACCTACCCATCATACAGCCATCGTGCCTTCTCTTAAAAAACCACCCCTTTGAGCCTCTAATTTGTGTATTAAATACACTTATATAAAAAATATTAGGATAAAATAAAAGTTACAACAATAAAATTACTTTTATAGAATTTTTTTATTTTATTTATTCTTATATGCCACTTGAAATTACATTGCCTTATTTTGCCTGAGGGCAAAACGATCAGCAGCCGTAACGTCGACGTTAAGCTGCAATAAAAAAATGTTTTTTGACTGATAGGGGTATAGTTGGAAATAGTTGGTGGTTTTCCGCAGACTAGAGCACCAGTCAACATAGCGTTTAAGATAAAAAACATTTGCAATAAGTTTGGGTTTGGTTCGGCTTACTTTATTAATTAATATATTTGAACTTCTAAGTCGCTCCATGAATAATTTTTTTAAGCCTTTCAGAATAATTTCGAATCTCACTGATTTTTGTTTATGGCACATTGCTATTCTTAGAATTTCCCAAAAGTGGGCATGCAATTATCAAACATCAAATTAAATTCCAAAAATAATTCATGAATTTTTATTTAATTTTTAATAACAAATACTTTTAGCCAAATTTAGTAGTATTTTTTATAAAGAATTCTTCTTTCCCATAAGCTAACTTGAACTGTTTCTCAAGTTCCTAACGACTGCTAATTACTAATATTTACATTTGATTTTGTATAAAAAATTTTTCTCCACGTTCATTGTTGCAATTCCCAAAGGCTTTTTCCTTCACTTTTATAAATAAATAATTTCCCCAGGGCTGACGAAAGAGATAGAGAGAGAGAGAGAGAGATGGAAACCGAGTGATATCTAGCTCGCCGACAATTCGATGTGGGTTTTCTGAAAATAAGATGTAAGCCTTAATATTGAGTTAATGATGGCTTGGATGCTGGATAAAAGGCTGGCGGCTGGAGCCGAGCGTTCAAATGGGAATTTATATTTGAAAGGTCTTTGATTAATAAGAGGTTTAATTAAATTCAAAAGAGAGAATTCCGTTCTGTTTCTCTCCTTCTATTCTCTCGTATTTGTTCCTCTTATTTAATACTTCATTCTTATTCTTCAAATACGTACCTGTTTAACATATCGTCTCAATTACAAATCTAATTATTTCCAAAGAATGGGAATTTTAGAAAGAAAAGAAAGTTAGAGAAATTTTGTGGTTGCAAAAGGCCTATTCATTCACAAAAAGAAAAAATATTTTACTCAAACGAATCTAAATTTAAAAGAACCCTGAACACACACCGAATCTAAATTAGTTAATTTTAAAGAATCATTCGTATTTTATTTTTACATTTTGTTTTTTATTAGAAAAATCCTGCCCTGTTTCAAAATTTTCTCTCTTTTATCTCTTTATTAATTTCCAACCCTGTCTAAACTGGAACGCTTACGCCTATAGTTCCTCTCTGGAAAACAGCACTCAGAGCTATCCATCTCTGTCCTTTTCGAGCCAAACATGCGCTAAATCAATATATATTATCCCTCTCAAAAGTAATTGGATAACTTGTATCTATTGTTTCGACTTAACGGATAAAAATAATTCCCTATATGAGAGGTACATGCAATTCAAAAAGATTAAACCATAAATACAGTTTGTCTAATTACTTTTGAAGGGGATAGTATATTAACATATATGAGTCATCTTTGGTAATTTGAAAATTCTTTAAACATTTTGAGATATTTAGTTTAATGATTATATGACCTCATATACACCGAAGAGGCATAAAAAAGAAATTTATTTAACCTAAATTATTCACATTATTTAATATTAACTTTCAATGTGTTTTTTTTTTTTTTTTTATAAAAAATATGAATACACCTATCCCTCTATTTAGATGTGTTCCTGAGAAAACTGTAAATAGAAACCGTGACTTTTTGTATGAAAAACCGTGTAAATTAAAAACAAGCTAATTAATTAAATTTTTCTGTTTCAGCGTAAAATAAAAGTAAAATCACATAAAAAACAAAAAATACTAATCCATTCATCAAATATAAAAAGGTAAAAAACTTGAAGAACACTCGACGTGCATGCGTCAACTAGCAGGGAAGAAATTCACGCGGGAACAATCTCTTCCCCCTCCTCTTTTGGCTCAAAATGTCTTCTTTAGTTTTCCATTATAAGCTCACCATGAATGTTTATTTTTAACAGTTGTCATTTTTGAAAAGTGTGTAAAAGCAAAAACGTGTAAATGAAATGCTGTCTAAATCGCCGGATTGGTGTATTTATAGAAAATATCATTAATTTAAATAGAACAATCAATCGTATTATCCCCATGAAAATTTAATAATTCATTATAAATTAGAAAAATTATTTTAATAAAACAATCCCAATTGAGAGATCTTTATTCTCTAAAAGGGGAATGGACGAGTGGCAAATTGAACTAAGTGCTAAGTGCTAACAATAACAATACCAACAACAATAAATTTCAATTTATTTAATTCAATAACTTGTGTCCAAAATTTGTTCGAACCCTCTTTTAAGAGGATTAAATAGATGTTTCCCTATTTATCAATTGAATAAGGGAAATAGGGAAGGGGAGGAGGAGGAGGAGGTGGAGGTGTAAGTTGAGGGGATGGGAAAATGGCAATATATATATATAGTTTGTGCTCTTTTAGATTTTCTGTATAAATTAAATGTCAATCCGTGGGATTAAGCCAAGCCAGCTTTTAAGAGGAGAGTAGCCATTTGTCTGTGAGTGCAATTTACCATCTGGACAAGTTGAATGGACCTCTTTTTAGGAGATGGGATGGGAGCTCATGGGTCACTCGCCGCCAATAGCCTGTTAAACACTCAGCTCGATGCCTTTTTAAGACCTTTGATTCCACACCAAATTTTATACCCCAAACATTTTTCATTCATTCACCAAAAAAAAATTCTCATTTAAAATTTTTTATACACTTTAACCGTTTTTCTCGAAGTTCGTGTGCTGTCATAAGTCCCAATTCTAGTCCACACACCACTGGCCACTTTTTTTTCGTTAATGCCCTCAATTGAAAGCTTATTTTCATGGGATGGTCCACTCGTTGAGATATTCCGGATCTCACGCCTGGACTCCAAAAATGGTCAGAGTTACTTTTCATATAGAGGGAGCAGTGGCTAAGACGAATTACGAATCTAGAGTATGAAAATAGCTCGGGTTCGAGTCTAGCTTGTCGCAATTATTTCCAGCTTGCCAGAAGTCTCCTCCAGGGGTAGGAAAGTGGGAGATAATCTCACCCTACTTAAAAATACAACAACCTAAAATTGAAAGTGAAAATTTGCTCTAACCATTTTGATTGATTAAAATTCAATTATTTATGAGATCTTTTAATTGTACTGACCCCCCCCCCCCCTTAATTGATTGGGACTTTACTCTTCTACGCTTCTGGGTTTTTTTGTTATTTTCTCTAAAACTATTCTAACATTATTGATTAATATGGTGATAAATTGAACGGCTATGTCACAAAAATCTGATATGACGTCACTCAGCTTTCTTTTTTCTTAGGCAAGTGAAAGTTGTATCATTTGCGTTTTAGATTTTTAGGGAAAAAAGCGTTCAAAGTTCTTCTGGCACACCTCTCATACTTTGCTACGATTGTAGTTGAAGTTTAACCTTTAAGTTAGGCAACCGAACGTTCCTCACCTCTCCTCCCATCGCTGTAAACTCCTCCCCGCTTCCCACCTCGGTTGCTTGGGCTCCGCCTCCCAGACACAAATAATCAAAACCTCTCCTTTAAATTCTTTGAAAAGTTTGAAAACTGAGTGAGTTTAAGAATGTGGATCTCAGTTCACTCCCTCCATTTTCTACATTTTCTACTAGAACAACTCTGCCAAGTCAAGAGGAGAAAAAGTACAAGACTGATTTGTTGGAATCATATTTAGGACAACTTTGGGTGTTCACAGTTTTAGAGTGGGAATTAGACTTTCAGAAAAATATTTCTATTTTATTGATGCATAAATTATTATATACTCTCCTAGTGACAAGGGTCACTTGTTTATAATGTATTTATTTAATATAATTAACTACAAACATGCCCTTTAGCTCAGAGTTCCTTCCGTTCCAAGAAACAAAATTTATATCAATTATATTGGCCGCCATTTGGTTTAAATAAATATGAGCAGTAGTTTAAGTAGCCTCAGATGCTGAGAGACTACAAACATTCAATTACTTCTCTTTTCACACTCTTTTACTCACTCATATAGGCTAGAAGCATTTCTTGTAGGAGATTTATAAATTCATCTATTTATTTTAAAAAATTTTAATGAACAACTTTTTATAAAAAGTAGCTGGTAGTTCTTAACTGGTAATAATTAAACATGTTTTATTATTTATTTATTATGATTTTTAAATTTTAGTTGTAAATAAAGATCTTGATGATTCTGTTGCTCTGCAAATTTTTCTTATAATCAAAAGTACTCCGTAACTTCGAAAAGGATAAGAACCGTTACATTAACATTACAATTTTACCACAGTTCCAAAACTGGACCTAAACGTCAATGTTATATTGTGAAGTTCAATTACATTTTGATCTTGAAATTCATTAAGAAGCACTTCTTTTGGAATTTCAATCAGACGTCACAAACTCAAATATTTAA
>JAAAKE020004453.1:0-29182 GCA_010014785.2 Anisolabis maritima
AAAAATTGGAATAAAAATAAAAATTTGGGTTTCCAAAAGAAAAACTGCACCCCCCCCCCCCCCCTCCTTGTAAGTAAACTTTCCAAAAATTGGTGGATGAACTTAATAAAGATTAACAATATTTTGTAAAGTAATAAATAAAAAATTTCTATGATCAAGAATTAGTTTTCCAAAATTTGAAACAAATAAATGTTGAAAGTATTCAGTTGACGCATAGGCCGAATACTTTTTATATAGGACTTGTCTTGTCTGGTTTTAAATGTTTTTCTTTTTTTGTAAGTTTGTTTATTAAAATTTCATTTAATATTAGTTTGTAAATTTTTTCATAATTTTTCTTGTTTTTATTGAAATTTTATATTGATTTTTGCAATTTTGTGACTGTGGGGTACCCAGCCCTGTGCGATAATTGGTCTTATCTTATACTGGGAAAATATCAGAAACTTAACCATCGAACTGTCGAATGGTTAAATAAACTATCTCTTAAAATCCTATTACCAATTTCCCTAACCGACGATATGAATTATTTAGTAAAATTTCACTTTCTTGACAGACTTAACTTACTTTTTAATTGGGTCAAACTAATCCCTCTCTAAATTATAAATTACCTGCTTAAGTCTTTCTACATTATAATATTCTGCAACAACATTTATATCTAATCCTAAACCGAGATTGACTCGGCGTTTTAACAATTTTAAAAATAAACAAAATGTTTATCTTATCACAAAGATATCTTTAAACAAGCCTAATTTTAAAACCAAATCAACATCCTTTTATTATGTCTAAATGAACAAAATAGTTTAAAAAAAAACCCTCCTCAAGTAGATAACAAAATAAAAAATAAAAAATCACTTATATACAAGAACAAAAAATGTAGCAAAAAAAAAGAGCTAGGAACGATTTTACTAATATAAGTGCTTTTAAGAAAAGTCTGAATAAAAATCTAAGGATGCAAAAAATCCAACTTGCTGCGGACTTATAGCTCACAAATGATTTTCGCTACTAATTATAGAAGCTATTCAAAAATCCATCACTTAATAACAGCATCAGAATGGAATGTTGCCCCGTGTTACAAATGACCCCGTTCTCAAAATAACTAAGAAAGAATCTCTTCATCAACAATCCTCGTGAGCCTGGATGTGGAATGTTTATTCATAAATTTTCTCAATACGAGATACACTTGAAATTCTAAAAACAAAATTCAAAATCAAACTCAATATTCTGAAATTAATAGAAAAATACCAACGGTCCACTTATTTCTAATTTAATAATAGGGTAGGTAGGCCTGTATGCCTGTTTTTTAAATAATATTTATTTATGTTTATAAGACTGAACTCAGTGGATTGGCGGCATTGAACTGCATCTGCTGATGAAAGTTGAGGCATATCAGTCGAATACCACGTGAACAATGTGCTTATTTCTGTTTGTACAGTTTTTGATTTGATTTTTTTAATTATTTGTTGCTGAATCACAAAGTTCAATTTAGATTAAAGACTTTTTGCATTGTAAATCTTTAACTAGTATTTTATAGGAGATAATTAGTACTTTATTAGTTCATATGTTAATTGCTATTATTGTTCGACTATAGGCAATGTTAACAAAATTGAAAAAATTGAGGAAGTCCGTATTGATGATCAACCAATGTCTTCATGTTTTTAAACAAATAACATGATATGAGAAAAGAAAAAAAAAATTTGACTCATCTTCTATTATAATAATAACAATGCCTTATTAGCACAGTTTCTCTTCTTTTTTTGTTTTTTCTTCCTCTTGGTCTCTTAAGCTGTTATAATTTCCTAGTGTTTTAAGAGGCATATTTTTATGTTATTATTTTATTTTTTTTCAAAGTTGTATCATTATTAAATTTGGTTCATTGTTTTTATTTTACCCACGTGCCTTTCAATTATTCTCAAAAATAGAACAATATTATGCAAGGTTTCCATTCAACAATATCTAAACTTGGACTACTGCAATAGAAAAAAAAATCTCTGAGTTTAGTAAGTGATATTTTTCTGATATATTTGTGTCAAAGGAGTTCTTCTATATAATAATAATAATATTATTTAATTACATATGTTAAATGGTACGTCAAATATTATTTTTAATCATTTCTTTTTTTCTAGGGTTTTTCATTAAGGGTGGGTCGATGTTGAAATGGAATAAAACAAGCCGTGTGAGGTATTAATGAAATTCTTTTTTCATTTAAAAGGCCCATGTATACCATTATGTGTGGAATATAACATCATTCAAATGTCCGCCGCGGCTTCTCACGGTGGCACTGATCCGAGTGATCCAATTTTCAATGACTCTCCCGCATAGATCCGGCTGAATTTGAGCGATGGCCTGGGTTATGTTGACTTAAAGGGCATTGGTCGATTGCGGCTTATTGGCATAGAACTGCGACTCCAAAAAACCCCACAAGAAAAAGTTTAGCGGGGTCAAATCGCACGATCTTGGTGGCCAATTGACGTGACCTCTGTCAGAGATGACCATACCCTCAAATCGTTCATGCAGAATGTCCATCGTGGAGTCCGCTGTGGCACGTAGCGCCGTCCTGCTGGAACCACATGTCGTCCACGTCTATATCGTTCAATTTGAACCAAAAGAAATCCGTTATCATCGTTCTGGTGACGGTGATGGCCTCTCCAACCTCGTTTTCGAAAAAGTGCGGAACAATAACGCCGCCGGCCCAAAAGCACCAAACAGTAACTTTTTTTGGATGCATTGCTACCTGGTGAACCTCGTATGGGTTGGCGTTGTCTCATATACGGCAATTATGCTTGTTAACATAGCCATTCATCCAAAAATGCGCTTCGTCGCTAAAGATGATTTTTCGGCCAAAATTTGGGTCCTCTTCCAAACGCTCCGAATCCCTGTCAGCAAACAAACGGCGTTGTCTATAGTCATTAACTTTGAGCTCGTGAGTCAGTTGGATCTTGTATGGATGCAGGCCCAAGTCCCGACGGAAAATTCGCCAAGTTGAAAGGTCGAGTTCTTGTGCACGGCAAGAAAATGACTGCCTCGGGTTCTCCTGCACACTTTCACGGACAGCGGCGATGTTCTTGGCCGATCTGGCGTTCCTTTGACGTACCTGTGTTGGCTGATTGTTTACCGAACTGGTCGTCTCGAATTTGGCCACTATACAAAACGTTGGAGAGTCGACTTTGAAGAGCCACCGCGTCTGCCGTATAATGTGTAATATAACACGCGCAACGTTTGCACTAACGAACACTCATTTTGATAATAAAGTTTTATCATTTGGACGTGCTGCTCAATCGTGTAACTTGTCATGGTGATTTGGCATCAGTGACTGAATAATAAACAACAGGTTAGACAGACGCCGCCAAAACAACATGGCCTCCACATGCTGCCAAGGTCGACCCGCCTCAATTGAAAAACCCTATTTTTAATATAAAAATACTATAAATTAACATCTTTGAGAGCTTGGATGACTTTGGCGACAGCAGAAATATGGTCATTCCAGGAAAGATCCAAAGAAATCGTCAGATTCAGAACAGAAAGAGAATTTCTGAATTGGAGATTATTATGGCTGTAAGTGACGGATGGGCATGTTGAATCTTTCAGTCTGGAAATTAAGCAACATTTTTCTTGGAGTTAAAATTGATCTGGTTACGGGTTCCCCACTTCTCCAAGGTCCCGAGGTAATCATTAATAGAAAACACAATAATCTGGCGGCTGAGGACAGAGGAATCTCCCCTAGATCTCATTGAGTGCAGATTACTTTCGTCAGTGAATGGGATTCGAGATCCCTTTCATGAGGTCATTGATATACATAAGAAAGAGCGCGGGAGAAAGTACCGAACCTTGGGGACTCCAGCATAGATTGTACGAGGATCAGAAGTAACTCCATCGACAACGATTGAGATCATTCGATCAGTTAGGAAGCTTGTGATCCATAAACAACTGAACTATGATTGAATTTCTTCTTTTCTTCAAGTTGCCAATCTTATTTTCCTATCTCCCACCGGCTATGGGAGAGCCTGTCCCTCCATTAAATAGCATCTTTGGTTTAAAATTCTATTAAAGGGAATAATGAATTGACGAAGATCTTTGGGTCTGTTCTATAATGATAACAGCAATTTATTTTTCAAAATTTTTAAAAGTAATAGGAAAATAAATCGACTAACCGGCAAAAAACTTTTTTAATTTTTCTTTTTTCAGGATTTCTCAAAATCAGCTCTAACTATTTTTATTAAAATTCATATTACATTAATTTATTATATCGTATTTGAAATTTATTAAATAGATGAGATTTTGGTGGCTGTGTGAAACAGTTATTCTTGGGAAAAGCGCAGGTTCAGCCAAAATAAAAGCCTATATGAGCTTGTCGATCTTGGTGACGTTTCGAGATTAATTTATTATCTCATCTTCAGTCCAAAAACTATGAAAATATACATTCGATATAACATTTATAGTTATTTTTTATATTTAGTTACAATCGGATATTTGCATAAAGTTAATCTTTATATACATAACACATCACTCAATACGTCCCGAGTCTAATTTCTAAAAAAACATTTTTTTTGCAAAATACGACTTTATTCATCAACATAGTCTCCTTTAAGAATGATACATTCATTCCAAGGCTTCTCTAACATTTCGATGCCTTTTTTGTAGAACGATTTATCTTTGGACTAAAAATAAGCTTTTGTTGCGGTTATGACTTGAGCATTTGACGCAAATCTCTTTTCCTGGAGCATTTTTTTGAGGTCTGCGAACAGGTAGTAGACGCTGGGAGCCAGATCCAGAGAATACGGTGGATCGGGAAGCAATTCGAACTTCAATTCGTGCAATTTTGCCATCGTAGCCAATGACTTGTGACACGGTGCATTGTCTTGGTGAAAGAGCACTTTTTTTTAATTTGGGGCCGTTTTTTCGCAATTTCTCCCTTCAAACGCACCAATAATGCCATGTAATATTCGCTGTTAATGGTCTTTCCGTTCTCAAGATAGTCGACGAATAAAATACCTTATGCATTCCAAAATACGGAGGCCAAAACCTTTCCTGTCGACATTTGCGTTTTTGGTCGTTTCGGACGGCTTTCACCGATTGCTGGCTCATATCACTCAGCTGACTGACGATTTGATTCCAGAGTGTAGTGGTGGATCCATGTTTCATCCATTGTCACATAAGGACGTAAAAAACCCTGTTTATTAAACAGCTTCAAACAGCGCTCTGAATCATCGACGCGTTGTTGTTTTTGGTCCGCTGTGAGCAAGAGCGACACCCACTTTGAACACAGCTCTCTCTTGGACAAATGTTCATGCAAAATAGTGTATATACTCCCTTCTGATATCTTTAAGGTGTCAGCTATTTCACGCAACTTCACTTTAAGGTCTTTCAAAACGATTTTGTGCAGTTTTGTTTTCTGGAATAACTGCCGAATTCGGGCGACCAGGGTTTCCAAAAGAATAACCCCCCCCCCCTTGTAAGTAAATTTGCGAGAAATTGGTGGATGAACTTAATAAAGATTAACAATATTTCGTAAAATAAATTAAAAATTACTTTGATCAAGAATTAGTATCATCGGTGTTTGTACGGCCACGTTTAAACTCAGCAAACCAATGTTCGACGGTTGCTTTCGATGGAGCAGAGTCCCCATAACACTTATCAAGCCATTGATTTGCTTGAATGGTGTTTTTTCACATTAAAAAACAATGTTTAATCAACACACGAAATTCCTTTTTTTCCATTATTTTGAAAATAACAAAAGCAGAGTCACTAAAACCACTATAACTTATAAATTAATGGTCGGATTGCCATGAAATTTTGACACATATCGTTTGAAGATTGATACTTTCTAAAAATAATTTTTTTTTTTCTTAGAGGCGCCATCTATGTGTTAGCCTCGGGACTTATTGAGTGATGTGTTATGTATATTATTATTACAATAAATATTCTCACAGTGATTCTGAGAAAGTATCACAATGATATTGCTGCCGACATAGTTACAAAAAGGTTTTATCATTCACATGTAAAATCTTTAAATTTATTAATTCATCTACAATATACAGATGACAGTCATCATATGTAAAAGTAGATGAGTTGAATGTCATTATAAATAAATTTAATTCATTCCCTTGAAGGATAAAATTCACTGATGAAATAGAAACAAATAATATAATAAATTTTTTAGAACTAACTATTATTAAGAAGGCAGATGGATCACTAATGTATAACTTGTGCAAAAAAACCCACACCAGCAATAGATTGACAAGCTACAATTCCAGTGTGCCGTTTACATATAAAATGAATGCTTTAAATTATTTTGTAAAGCGAATTTACCCCTTATCAGATTAGGTTTTCATTAATGAAATGAGGGTGTTTCATAAGATGGCACAATAAAATGGCTATCCGAAGTTACTAATCAAAAGAGTCTTATGAAAACAGGGAGTCCATATCGCATGAAAGCGAAGAAATAACAAACCCCCTCCCCCTTAAATATTATTCTGTTTCCTATATTCCAGGAGTCACAAAATATAAAAAAACTGTTCAGAGAATTTAACATCATATTAGCACCAAAATACAATAACACATTAATGTGCCTATACAACACAAAAGACAAAATCCCATTAGATAAACAGACTGGGGGTTGTATATGCAATTAAATGCCAAGAGTGCCCACATCCTGATACATAATGCCTAGGCCAAACTGGATGTAAATTTTCAATCCGGCGGGGGGAAAATAGAAATTAGCGTTAAAAATAAAAAAAGCACAAAAGCGGTGGCCGTTCACAGCTTGGAGAACGCATATAAATTTGATTTTGATAACGCAAAGTGTAGCGGGACGGGCCGGTTGCAAGGTCCACAGTAGTTTTTTTTTTCTTGATTTAGGCTTCTGAATACATAAAAATATTTAAATAAAAATTTATTTAAGGAGTTATATAAAAAAATAGATATTAATATATATTTACAATATGTTCCTAGTAATTTGAACGCGTTCAATTAATAATTTACAAAAATAAAAATATGATTAAAAGTATAATCAATATTTTATATATATATAAATGTATGTATAAAAAAATTATCAATTTATAATTATTCATATAATAATCTTTAAAGTTCTGGATATATTAGTTCGGTCCGTTTATTTGTGTTCAAAAATTTATTTATATTTATATTTATTTCAAAACAAAATGAATGAACAGATCAATTAAATTAATTTTCCATTGTTGGCTACTAGTTTCTCCCATCTCTCAGGCAATTTTCGAATTCCATCTCGAAAAAATGACTCGTCTTTTGAGGCGATCCAAGTTTAGAGCCAATTTTCGATTTCTGCGAATGAAGTGAACAGATGACCTGCCAAATCGTGTCACATCCTTGGGAACAACCAGTAATCAGAAGGAGCAATGTCCGGAGAAAACGGCGGGTGCGGTAAAACATCCCATTTAAGCGTTTCCAAATATTTTTTTACGACTTTTACGACATGAGGCCGAGCGTTGTCATGAAGAAGAATAACTTTATCATGTCTTTGCTCGTATTCCGGCTGTTTTTCTCGCAATGCACGGCTCAAACGAATCAATTGTAGCCAATACCGATCGCCGTAATGGGATCTCCAGGTTTCAGCAGCTCATAATAAACAACACCCTTTTGGTCCCACCAGACACAGAGCATGATCTTCGAACCATATATGTTCGGCTTTGGTGTTGATGTTGAAGTCGATGGCAACAATGACCGGGCTTAGCGTAGTATTTTTTCTTTTTGGGGTTGTCGTAGAATATCCAGTTCTCATCTCTAGTTACAATCCGATGCAAAAAACCTTTTCTTTGTTGCCTTTGAATCATCTGCTCGCAAAAATCGCCTTTCTCTCGATTTCAGTTCAGAAGGCACCCAATTTCCTTGTTTTTGAATCATTCCCAAGTCTCTCAATCGTACTGAAACGGCTTGTTGAGTCACTCCCAATGATTCTGCAAGCTCCTATTGCGTTTGACTCTGATCTTCGAGTAATGCCTCTAATTCTTTGACTTCGAATTTTTTTGGCTGTCTAGAGCGAGGCTTGTCTTTACCGCTGAAATCTCCATTCTTGAAACGTATAAACCATTCCCTACATGATTTATCAGTTGGAGCAGAGTCACCATAAACTTCAAGAGGCATTCGATGGGTTTCAGCTGCACTTTTCTTCCAATCAATCCAAAGAATATTAAAACCTCCCTCAAATGCTGCTTGGTTAACACAAAATTCGACATTTTCAACACTGTAAAAATCAAGATTTTTGTATGAAACTCAAAGCAATATAAACTAAATATTATTGGCAGATGTCTAACCTCTCTGAAACCGCTAAAATCAGCAGTCACTATGGACCATTCATAACAGCTGGAGCCATCTTTTGAAAATGGACCGAACTAATTTTTACAAATTAAAAACATTGTAAAAAATGTCGGTAATGCACGTGTTAATGCAGACAAAGTAAGAAAAGAGAATGATGGTCAGTCTCTCTCTCCCTCTCTCTCCCCAGTTCATCTTCCTCTTGAGTCTAATGAGACGAGTGGTGCCTACAGATAGCACCACTGACCGGAGCGAAACTAACACACGTTATATAAGATAATAGCAAAAGAAAACAACATAGAGAAAAGATTAGCAATAGAAAAAATGCTTTATTAAAATGTATGGTGATAAAGCCATTAAATTCCAGATCGATTGTGAAAGCCTGGGCAGTCCATATGATGCTGTTCTGTTTCAAGGATGAGAAAATGCATTAATTATTAAATAATAAATTATATATATATATATATGTGTGTATATGATGTATGTGTGTATTTATATATATGTTAGATGCAGTAAAATTGAAAATAAAAGGAGACAAATCAAGTATAAAAAGATGAAATAATAAAAATTAAAAATAAAATATTAAAGAAAAGAGAGAAATAACATCTATTTTAATATTTTCTTTTCTTTTGACCTCGGATTAATCTCTTAGCTGGTTTCAAAATAAAATACAATAGAATGTATAAAATTCAATGCATCAAAGAATTTATCATTGTGATATTCTCTCTCTTACTATCACTGTGAGAATATTTATTGTAATAATAATATACATATAAAGACTCACTTTATGAAAATATTCATTGTAGGTAAATATTAAAAATAACTTTATAAATGTTATATTGAATTATTTTTTAAAAATGTATATTTTCATAGTTTTTGGAATGAGGATGAGAAAATAAATTTATCTCGAAATGTCTCCGAGATCGACAAGAGTATAAGGCTTTTAATTTGGCTGAATCTGCTCTTTTTCCAAGAATAACTGAAATTTATTAACCCTCATTCAACCTAAAATTGTTTGGGCCTTACTTTACTCTTACTCGTATACTTTTAAGAAAAACATAGAGAATATTTAAGAAATTGTGGTGATAGTAACAAAATGAATTAAATATGTTTAATTATTAATAATTGTTATACTGAAGATGATATAATTTCACTGATGTGGAAATATCTACATTAAACGGAGTATACGCAAAAAATAATCTTTAATTGGCTGAAGACTTAATTGTTAATAATTTCTCAACCGCCTTCAAACAATAGAATTATATGTATAATTGATTAAATACAAAATATAAATTTAAAATTGTAAATCTTGCAGCAGCTAATGAATAATAAATTATATAGATAATTAATATTTGGTAGTCAATTTAAATTTCACTTCCTCAACTATAGGGTATGTTTTTGATTAAAAAAAATATTAAATTAAATTAGATATGAGAAAAAATATGACATGCCATAAGGATCTTAATTATAAATCTAAATTATAATTATTACCTCCTATGATTGTTCTAACTAAAATATGAGCTGGTATGCCATCTCCGTAATTATTTGTTGCATAAACAGAAATATTGTATTCTGTACCGGGAAATAAATTAGGAATCTTAATAGATGGCGTTATATTAGTATAAGTAAGTTCTAAATTTTGTATGAAGCTTAATACGGCATAAGTATTTACATGATGAACTTTTACTTTATAATTTAAAATTTCATCTAAATTATAAGAATCCCAAGCTAAAAAAATGCTGTGCTCTGTTTTATTGAAACAGCGGAGATTATGGGCTGGGCCGTTCACTAAAAAAATGTATATGATTAAGTACGGTGTTTATTAATTTAAATAAAAATAGAATGGATGGAAACCTTTTTGACCAGTCGAATAAATACTTAGTGAATTGTTGCCTCCACATGTTAAGTTTTTATTTTCATCACATAAAATAAAACATTCGCCAAGACCCAAAGTATCAAAATGATTGGAACAAAAACAAAATTTGCCTTCAACGCCGGCGAATCTAAAAACAAAAGAGAACATTTAGCAAAAAGAAAAATATTTGAAGTTGAGACGTACTTAAAGTATTCAGCCAGGCATTCATTTATACAAGAGAAGACAGAAGGAGAATTTTGTTTCATTACTTCATTTGATTTTAAATTTTGATAGCAGCCAATAAAATCGCCGAATTGAAATTCACAAAAACAAAATGAGAGAAAAGATAAACGAACGAAAATTCTTTTGAAAAGAGTCATTTTATTTGAAAATTTTTTAACTTATACTCAAATTAAACATTTTTGTTAATAAAATGTTTATAAACACCACAGAAAATTAGAAAGGAAAAGAAGTGAAGAAAATATAAAAATGCAAAAATTAATCATAGAACGATATCAGAAAACAAATATAAGGAACAGACATAGATAATATAGAAATGGAAGGCCCGGATTTGACAGTGTGAAAAATTTTCAAACAAACTTCAACTACAGACTACTTGAGCGCTAGTAGCGCTGTTAAGGCACGATTTTAAAATTATATATATATAGGATTGAAAAATCCAAAAGTCGTATTCACCAGCCTTGCTTCTAGGCCAGACGGCTTTTACTCAATGTTATATTTTGGGGGCTAACGCCCCTCTATTTACCCTAGTAGGTGTGGCCAAGACCTACCGAGCGGCAAATTTAAAATCCTGTCAAATATAAATATATATATATATTGTTTATATTTATATATGTTACATTATAATCTTTTTTTTATAAAAATTAATTTATCCAGTAATAATCAAGTGAAATAGTATATTGTAGGATGAATTTAAAGGATATTCTACATAAAAGAAAATTATGTTGAAAAAATATAACTTTATTAAAAATTAAAAAAGTAATGAGTTATTGAAATATTTTTTTAATATGAGAAAGAATTTTATTTTTTAACCAGATTAAGGTTTGTTATGTTGATTGGGCACGTGTTGCTTAGTAGCTCTTTGACACACCTCCAAGATTGCTGCTTACGATAGATGCTCCTATTCAAGTCGAAGCCCCTTGTTCTAGACTACTAGAGCAGCGACTCCCACCATTGCTAACAAATAAACGTCACACCTTCAGTGCTAATCAGAGTGATGCGGATTCCGGCCAGCTACAACCACCTAAGAAGACTTCCACAACTACACCTCCATCAGCCATCCAGCTGCAGATGGACCCAGTAGCGATTGCGACTAACAATCGCTACTAAGCGCCTCGTTCGACGGAGCAACAAGTCTCACAAGAAATGAAGAGGAAAAGCGGGAGTCAGACCACCTAAGGTAAAGCCAAAGGTGGCACCGGTGACCTCCCAGTCCCGACCCACTTCCCTACCTTCCCCTTCTCAAATACTCACCAACCGTCGGTGTCAGCCATCTATCCAGATACATGCAGACCCAAAAATTTATCGGACCTTTCAATCAAGATCAAGGCTCAATTAAAGAGCCTAGACTCCACTCCCTGGTACCGGGTCACCGAGGAGAAACTCTGGATGCTGAATTATTCAGCCAGGGACCATGAAACAGTAAAAAAACTCCTCATGACCTCGGAGGGTTGCTCCTTCTAGACGCACCTGCGAATACAAAAATGCATTACTGTATTACTAAAAATTTTTTCAAGGTTAAAATGGCATCTCTATTGTTCGCCGCTTTTATCATGCGGCGCCTTTATAATTCAGCGCCTGGTGCCGGGCACCGCTCGCACCACCGACGCTACAGCTCTGATGTCATTAAACAACAATGGACCATTAAAAATATTCCCTTGGTGAGTTACTAATTGAGCATGTTTATCAGCTATCTCATTATGTCCAATTCCCGAATGCCAGGGAATCCACAATAGAGATACCACTTTATTGCATAATTCTTCAATGATTTAAAGAATTATATGAGAGGTGTTTTTATTTTTAGGGAAACCTTTAATTGCATTTAAGACGCTTAATGAATCAGTGCATATAAGACAATTGTTTTGTATGACATAATTTTTAAAATAGGCTAAAGAATTCAGTATAGCCAAACTTTCCGCCGTGAATATAGAGCATTCAGTTTGCAACTTGAAGCCTTTAGCCATATTGATAGTAGGACACCAGATGACAAAGCCCGTACCAACTGATTTTTTGATCCATCATCAGTGAATATTATGCAACTGTTGGGATAGTGAGAATAGATATAATCCAAAAATATTTTGTTAATATTGATCATATGCCTAGAATGAGGAAATTTAGAGACATTAGCCATGTGAATTTGAATTTGATATTGATGACAGAAAAGTGGAAATTTTGAGAATTTCTTGCAGTTAAAATTATTTATCAGGCGAAAACTTTTAACAATCGATGGTGGTTCTTTCCTCAAATTTTTTCTAATAAAAAATTTTTTGGTTAATGGAGTCTAGGACAAGCAGATCATTAATTCTCACTTTTCTCAAAAGATATATGTAAGCAAACGTTTCCTTATATGCAAAGGCAGCTTAGCTCTCTTAACTTCTACTAAGAGGGCATTTGTTGGAGAAGATTTTAGAGGTCCCATAGATTGTCAAAGACAACGAAACTGTATTCTGTTAAGTTTATTAATAATATATTTAGGACCACTATCGAACAAAACACAACCGTAATCAAAATGTGGTCTGATGTACGACCTATAAAAAGTTTAAACAAGTGGAGGCGTCTGTCCCCCAGGGTGTTGTTGTTATCGCTTTTAAAATATTAATTTTTTTCTCACATTTTTCAGCAATGTGATTAACGTGATCTTTCCAATTTAATTTAGCCCTAGAAATTTTAGAGAAGAAAATATTGCTCTATTGTTATTCACGGAAATTTAAGATGGAACTTGAATTATATTTTTTTTAGTGAATATCATTGCTCTCTTTTCTCGAGCTCAATTTCAAGTCCATGTTCACTAAGCCAGTTAGTAATATTCAGAAGAGACTGAGATAATCTATTATTATTTTCTTCTATCGAGTGTTGTATATACAGGGTGCGCCGTTAGAATCCGAACAAAATTTATTTGAAGTTCTCTCTTTATTTGAATTCAGGGGTAGGCGCTAGTTGGGGCTAAAGTTAGCTAGATATGTCAGTAAGACTTTCATAGCTCAAAATGGCCGAGCTCCTCAACTCAAGTATGGAGTACGGTAGAAGAGCGGCGATTATAGAAAGCCTTCGTGCCGGAAGAACGTCTACCAAAATTATTAAATTCTTGGGGTACGCAAGATCGACTGTATATGACGTTGTGAAGAGATACACAGTCTCAGAGGAGTCTAAGGGGCTCTTCCACTCCGGCGAGAAAAATACAGGTTAGGCAGAAATCAACAAGGACTCCAGAGATCATCCGAATAGCCCAAGACATGATTTTGGAAGACCCAGAGACCTCGCTTCGGAAATTGGTGTCCCTCTTGGGGGTGAGCTTAACGATCGTCCGTCGAATCGCTCAAGAGGATCTCAGATATACCTCCTACGTCCTCAAGGTCCGCCAAATGCTCTCCGAGGCCGCCAAGCTCAAAAGAATTGTCAGCTGAAAGTTGCTTCTGTCCTCATTAAAACACCAAGCTGCTGGTCGCATTAAGTTTTTCTCTGATGAAAAAATGTTCATCGTGGATGCCAAAGTGAACCCAAGGAACGACCGTTGGCTCGCCCAAAAACCCAAGGACGTTCCTGTGGTGGGCAAGAGCAAGTTTCCAGCCAATATCGAGATCCTGAGGGTCGTCTCAAGTGAGGGCGATGTCATGCCGTCGCATTTCTTTCATAAGAGCGAAACGGTCACGAAGGAGGTTTATTTAGAGGTCCAGAGGATAGTGGTAAAGCCGTGGATGGAGAGTGTGTCCTCTGGGAGGAGGTATATCTATCAACAAGATGGAGCACCCGCTCACACAAGCCATTTAGTGCAAAATTGGCTCTCTGACAACGTTGACATGTTTTGGTCGAATGACTTTTGGCCTCCTAACAGTCCCAACCTAAACCCTCTCGACTACTACGTGTGGGGCGTAGTCGAGAGACAAACCAACAAGTCTAGGACTAGGGTCTTAACGTCAACTCTCTCCGGGCCGCTATCGAGGCAGAATTCACAGCCATAAACCGCGATCAGTTGAAATCAGCGTGCTCGCGCTTTAGGGCAAGGATCGAGCAGGTGATAGAGGCGCAGGGTGGCTATATGGAATGAAAATTCTCAGTAAGGATCCTTTAAATGAGATATTACAGCATTTTTGGTATCTTTGTATACTGGCTTAAATAAACAACTTTTTGCATAAAACCTTTTTTTTGTCCGGATTCTAACGGCGTATCCAGTATTAATACACGGCAAATAGTAGAATCCTTACTTCTGGGGATAGAACTCTCTCCATTCCACCTAGATATAAATTAAATATTAGATAAGGAGAAAATACCAAGCCTTGAGGTAGGCCTCTTCTTCTAGGACTAATTTGATATTTCTTATTTTTAACAATTATATTTTGATTTTGATAGAGACATATCATATTATTAATAAATTTATTTCGAAGATTCATCAAAATTAACTTTTTAGCGAGTATATTAATATCTACATGGTAGAATGGTCCTTTTATGTCCAAAAATATAAATAATAAATAAATAAATTTATTTACGACCTGCATAGAGGCATAAGTCCTTGGTGACTAGATCCAATCAAACACAAATACAAATTGGATTAAGAAAAGAGTAATAAATGTCGTTGGAGAAAATTGTTAAATTATCCAGGGTGCCTTTACCCAATATGGAAACCGTGTTAAATTGTTGAGAAACAATTGTAGTGCTCCAACCACCACTCTAAGCAATATTTTAACATATTTTCAAATAATTTTTCTACGCAGGAAGATAAGGTAATAGGTCTAAATGATGAGGCTAATGAGTAGTCTTTGTTGGGCTTTGGAATCAGAACAACACTATGCACAGTCCATGAATGGGGAGAAATGTTGTCAGAGAACCACTTTATTAAGCTTAATAAATCTTTTTTTAACGACGTAGGTAGTGCTCTTATTAAAGAATAGTTAATATTGTCAGGGCTTGGGGATGAGACTTTTTCTCGTTCAACACGTTTAAAAATTCAGGGAATGTGAAATGATTAGAAAGAAAATGCTCCTTATTATCTTGAGGAAATAATATAATTTCATTCTCCATAGAAGGAGCGATTCGGCCTGGAAATTCTTCCAAAATATGATCTGTATTAGACGAAACCGATGAATTCATGTTTTTAAAATTTCTAAATTTATTCCAGATAATATTTACAGGAGTGTTAATATTAATTTATGAGCAAACAAGGTTATTATTGCGTTCTTTCGCTCGGGCTGTTGCCAAAATCGTTGCGACTTGAATCTTGGAAATTAGCTGATCATACCGCTCTAAATTATTACCTTCTAAGAGTTCATCTTGTAATAAGATATCACGGTATTTTTCCCAATTAGTTTTGTTAGTATTTATGTCCCTAAAGTGTGATGGAATATTCCTATGTATGTTAATTTTACATTTATTAAACTGGAGCTCCAAATTAATCTTTATAGCTAAATGATCTGAGCCCAGAGATTCATTTAATACGGCCCAGGATGTTAATAGTGCAATAGTGGGACTAGAAAGTGTTAAATAAACTGGTAATCTATTTCTCATGGAAGGTAACATAGTTTGATTTCCATCTTTCAAAATTTTTAAGGATTTAAAATCGATCCTCTCCAACATGTTTTTTTCCTCCAGCGTCTTCAAATCTACATCCCCATGCAGGTGAATGACAATATGCCTCCAATAATGCAATCACCATGTATTTGTTTTATAAAACTTTGCCAATTAAATGAATTAATCACTGTCTGAGGCGGAGCATAAATAGAAATAAAATTTATTTTGGAACTATCAGGAAGGATAGTTTTTATTGCTACCACTTCAAAATTTATGTTTGTTTTATTTAGAGATATTACTTTATGATTCTAATGATTATTGACCATAATAGCAACACCTCCATAACCATCATGGCTATCCTGTCTATAAATTGTAAATTCCGACTTAGAAAAATAGTCAGAAGACTTAAGCATATTATATGGAATTTTTTAATACTGTATTCTAGGGATTCTCTGTTGGCTTTAATTGACCTCGCATTCCATTGTAGGATTTTAATGTTTTGTTTCTGATTTTTATTTATATTGGCCATTTAGAAGTAACATTTCTTAAATATAATTGATAGTGAATCATTATTATTATTATTTAATAGAAATGCGAGTCTGTTAACAAAATTAAATGAAATTTCATAAAAAATAAAAATTTATGAAAAGTAATAAAGATTTATAATTTTAGATTAAAATAAAATTATTTGAAGAGAAATGAAAATTGATTTTAAGTAAATTAGTTGATATAGGAAAAAAATTCTTTTTTATTAAAATTCAGAGTCAGATAAATGTTGTCTAGAAAATCTTAAGATAGGAATGGGTGAATTATTATTATTATTATTTAGAGAGTTAACGTCCATTGATTCTACATATGTGCTGTTTGTGGATTTATTTTTGTCATTGAGACTTAAATTATGATACTGTAGGAGGTAGGGTTTAGAAGATAGTGGTGTGGTACCGATGTTAATTTGACTTTGTAAGTTAAAATTTGATTGTGATTTAGAAGGATGATTTTCTTTCCTTTATGAATTTAACTTGGAGGTGTTTTCTATCGCTATAATTTCTTTTATCAGTGCTAGGATTATCTTCGGTTGATGACCTTTTCTTAGAAGTATTTGTATTGTTGTTTTCAAATTATTACTAGCACCAATAGGTGGAAAATTATTATTATCATAAGTAGGAGGGGGAGGAGGAATAGAAGGTGATGAGAAGACAGAAGAAGAAAGAACTTTTGAGAATGGTTGATAACGGACGAGATTAGAAGCTTCAATATATGAATAGTTCTTAACCACCATCAACATTTTTATTTGTTTTTGTATATTAAACTCGGGACACTTTGTTATATCAGTGGCCAAATGTTCACTATTATCGCAGTGGATGCATTTCACTTCAGTCGAATCGCAATTATTTTTTTCATGTCCGACGCTGCCACATTTTGCACATCTGGGGCGTCTACGACATGCGACAACCTTGTGACACCAGCGAAGGCAACGAAGACAAAGATTAACTTTAGGAATGTAATATTCGACAATAGTGAGAACAGAATGATTAGTAATATACTGTGGGAGAGAGCATAAGAAGGTAATTTTTACTGCAGTAGATCGAAGAGATCTGGGTGTTTGGTCGTTTTCCTCTCTTTCGGTTTGATAAGCCGATTGAGACGAACAACATCCCGGATCCTATAGGGAGAAACACATATAGCATTTTTAATTTCTTCTAAGTCCAAATGTCCAAAGGAACATTTTTTACAATGCCCTGTTTGGTTTTCAAAAAGAGGGGTATATAAGAAGTAAAATTATATTTTTTTAATTTGGGTTCGTGTATAAAATCGTTAGCTAGTGCCGGTTTGAAATTCGACTCTGACTTTGAATTTGTTTATAGTGGAAATACCGAGAATACAATTATTGTATTTTGGCAAATTGCCAAAGAGAAATTTGCCAAAATTCATAGGATGGAAGGGCTGGCTTATCAATTTTTTAGTTATTTTTATCTCTTTTTCATTATTTTCGTTAGTAAATGTAGCTTTATTTTCAATTTCAATTTTTTTTTCGATAAAAACAAAATAAGGGCCGCAATCGGTCATATTTATTAATAAATTCCCCGTTGGAAGGGTCAGGTGGGGTTTTTTCCTCCATCCTATATAACTGGGAGTCCACACAAGGCCCCCGAAATTAAAAGATGAGAAAAATTATATTATTTCTCTTTCACAGAAAGGCAAAATAAGAGATTAAAAAAAAATTGTTTTTTTTTTCTTTTTATATTGGTAAGTAAATAACAGTAATTAATAATCAGAGATGAGTAGTATGAAATTTAAAGTAAGACTTAGCTGAACCGATGAGCAGTTGCCGCCAACACATCTACAGTCAATGAAAGCTTGATGAAAACTCCCCAAAGAAAATTTGTTGTGGGCTGCTCTTGCTTTAAGCAATCCCACGTGTTGTGTGTGTGTGTCTATCTTCTTTCTTGATTTTGGTTCCCTTACCAGCGAGCGGATGCGATAATTTCTTTTATTTGGATATAGGTTTAAATTTTAAAAACAAATGATAAGAGTTAGGTTAAATTATTTTATTAAATAATTGAAAGAAATATAATGAAATATTATAAAAAGATATAAAGCTTGGTAGCGTTAAACAAGTTTACAATGATCAAAAATTTAAGTTCGGGGTACGGATTCAACTGACAAAGATTCTGCCTCGGGTGAGTGAGAGATAGTAATAGCTAATGACCGTTGTGTGAGCCGGGTGTTGTTGCTAGATGAGTTAGAAGAAGTAGGTCCTTTTATAATGATTTTCTAGGAGACAGCTCAGCAAGTCTCTTAGGTAGGGCGGTTGTTTTTCAGGACCTTGAGCTTTGGTTTAAGATTAAATTATAAATAAGCATTTTCTAAAGCTCTGGATTTTAGCTTTAGCCTTGCTTCACACGTTTTATGCTGATTTAGCTCTATATCTATTCTCATGAGAATAGACTTTGAAATAAGATATTTTATAAAACAATATTAGTTAAACAAAAAAAATTTTTTTTTTTCTACAACAAATTATATTTTTACAAACATGTTATTATTTCGAAAGTTTTTACATTTTATAATTTTCTATTATTTGCCAGATATAATGATTGGTCCAATTGAATATTACAATTATTATTATGCAATCTCTCCATCAGCATTTTGTAAAATAGACATATAACAATTACTATGTCCTATGTAATCGGTCTCATAGTTGAAAGTTCTATGGCCATAGGTCTTAATGAAGAATTATTCAGCTACCAAACGTTTACATGTATTGTCTATCTTCATCAGAATAATGGTCTCGTCAAAATGGAATCCATGCTTTGTTTCTATGGTATGGGCACTAAGGGCAGTTGAAGATTTTCTGTTCTTTACACTTAATTCATGTTTCCACTTTCGTTGAGAGAATCTCCGAGATGTCTGGTTCAGTGGAGGTTCTGGTGTGAGTGAGGGCAATTCAGGCACTTAATTAAGTAAATAACATTCTGTTGCTCATGCTGGGCTATATTATCCTTGTTATTAAATAAAAAGGATATGTTGCCAGATGATGAAATCGCCGTTCGTATTTTATAATGTTTAAAGATTTTTTGTATTTTATCAGAAAGCCCAGGCACGTTGATGAGGGGAAAATATCTCCTATTTGTTAGCACATACAGACGGAGTAGGAGCTAAACGTACCCTCTCCATTCTATGATGGAAATTCCTGATGGAATTAATGACATGCAATGGATAAAAATTGGATGATGCCACTCTTCTGAATCTATCAATATTTGTCCAAATAAACGCCTCGTCACAAAGAGAATAAATTCTTCTTAGGAAGTAATCTAAGGTGATAATTTTATATACAAAGGGGCAATGAGAGAAATAATAGACAAATCTTCCACTGTCAGATGGCTTTGTATAAAGGTCAAACGAAAGAGTGCCCCCAGGATATTTGATAACTCTAAGCTCAAGGAACGATATTTTATTTTCTAATTCGGTTTAAAGAGGCCTTAACTTTTTGCTTACTATTTTTATTTCAAAGGCAGGATATATTTACAATTACCCAATTGGGTTGCCTCTAGGAGGCTCTCTTAGCCCTATTGCGGCGGAAATAATAATCAGAAAATTTTATTATACGACTGTAGAGCCCCTTAATTTGTTATAATTTACCTTCAATATGTCAATGACTCTATTTTGGTTGTGCCAAAAAATAATATACCGGCCATCTTGCATAAATTCAATTCTTTACAAACCGATTTAAATTTTACTCATGAAACCGAAATAGAAAATAAAATATCTTTCCTTGAGCTTTTAGTTTTCAAAAATCATCAACAAGTATAAAAAGACATAATAAAAGAAGAGTTAAAATCTATTGATAAAGCAAAATTTTTTTTGTTTTTGATTTTAACGACTCTCATTTGAACTCCTGTTATTTTGCAACCGACATTTTTCTTTTCATTTCCATATTCTGATCATTTTCCCATTTATTCGTCATTTATTAATTTTCTTTTTTTTTAATTTATCTTGAGGCAAATTTTTGTTATTTGAAATTCATGTTTTTATTAAATTAGCAACAATTTTTTATTAGTTAAACTAATATTTCGAATTATAATATTTTTCAAAAGATTATTTTCTAAACAAAAGATTAATTTTTTTTAGATTTCAAATAAAGGAGAGCCTCTTCTCAATTAAGATTTCCAATTTAATTAATAAGATGGTAAGACATGTCAACTATTTTTTTAAAAATTTCATATCAAATGGCCTAAATTGCAATGTAATATTTTTTAGATTTCCAAAAATCCAAATTTTTTTGGGGAATGGGTGAAAATATCAGGACATAATTCAGGAGAAATTAGAAAAAAAGATTTAAGACTTAGTTCAATGCATTTTTCGGAAAAATAATTAAATATTTTTGGTATTCGGTTGAAACTAAACTCTGTTTCTGATATCCTTATTCAACCATCCCTTATTTTGTCTAACCTTATTAATAAAGAACAAAGAAATGTAAAAAATTTTACAGAAAGCTCTGAGAGTACAGATGAGAATTTGGTGACAAGTTCTTAAACCGGAGCAATTTCATCTATTGAAAATACTCCTATTGATATTAATGTAAATTCATTTTTGGAATCATTTTGGAAATAATGAAACCTCTTCAGTAACATCCCAAAATGTAACTGAGATGGAAATATAAAATTTATTTAATTATTTACTTAATTTTTTTCATTATATTTAAATTTAAAAAAAAATGGTATTTTACATCATTAGCTAAAAAATGAGTTTTGTTTATGTATTGTAACATTATAACCAAAGAAATATTTTTACCATTATTAAAATGGGTTCTGTAGATTCATTACTAAGGGATCATAATGACACATTAATGTAATTTCTTTATTGTGTCTATAAAACTCATTACAATTATGTATCGTGTGAAAGACATCTTTGGCGGATTTAAAGATAATAATGAAAAATATAAATAATTAAATAAATAAATCAAAAATTTATATAAAATAAATAAATAAGAAATAAATATTAAGAGAATAATTGAATAAGATTAAAAAATAAAAAAAAGATATACAAATTATTAACTACTTAAGTTAACATTATACAAGCTCGTCTCATTATTATTATTATTATTATTTTTTACTATGTTTCTGTGATTTTTGGGATTTATTAGTTTTTTCACTCTTATTAACCTTCATCCAAAAGTTCCGACCCCAAAGTGCTTGAGCCAGAATCAGAACAATCAGAAATCATGCCAACAGCCTTTGTAATACACCCCACGCTGCTCTGACCAGAAACTGCATCAGTTTTAAGATTTATCTTAATTGGCTCAATAGCTTTTGGATGACTCTTTGTAACATTATTAGGAGCAGTATTACTCAATTTACTATCAAAGAGACTTTTAATCTGAAGAGTCAATGCAGCAACCTGGTTCGTAAGGATTTTAATGGTCTCTTTCATTCCCTCACAAGATATACATATGGGAACAGAAGGAGAGGAACCCGAGGAAGTGACTGAGACGTATGACTTATTATCTTCTTTTTCCTTTTCTTTTTGTAAGGTAAGCCTAGCTGCAAAAGTAAATATTCGTTCCCTTGTTGCGGTCTCTATAATTATTTTTTCTTCAATGATCCGGGGACACTTCTTTAATGAGGCAGGGTGGGAACCCGAACAGTTAGCGCATTTCGATAGGATTAGGACCTGAAGCATGAAAGTAATGAAATATTAGGACACATTTCATCACTTTCATGCTTCACTTCCCCATAATTGACGCATATCTCCTTTATATCGGAACAGTATTTCACTGTGTGTGAAAACATCTGACATATAAACAACGGGTAGGATTCCTAATATATGGTCTCACAAGGATTCTATAAAAACCAATTTTCAGTTTAGAGGGCAGATCAGGGGTATCAAAAGTCAAAGAAATAGCCTGGTTTGCTGCGGAGCCTCGAAAACTCACGTATAGCTGCTATCACTCTCAAACACAACTGGCTTTAAACGCAGTTAGAAATTATCAAAAAATATTATTTTCTATTCTTTAGAATTTATTTTAATCTAGTGTTATAAACTATTTATTATTAGGTTATTCATAATTTATTTTTATTATTATAAGATAATAATTTTGCTTTAATATTATATTAAATAAAATTAATTCAAAATTATTGGAGCCATATTTAATATAATCAAGAAGTCAAATCTAGTTACATATAAATTTTACTTTACTTTTTTCACTCATATATGTTAGGACCTACCAGGTTTATAATTATGGAATGCAAATTTTTTGTTCAAAGAAAGCATGTTTATTTTGAAGGAGAATGAATAATTCTTTATTTATAATATACTCCCTCGCTAGCTTTCTCTTTCTGAAGTTGAAATTATGGATTCCGTTCCATAAGATCTCTTTTGCAGCGTTCCGATCATTGACTCATTTTTTCATATATTCAAAAGAATTGTGTTGCTCAGCAAGAGCATGCGTCAGAACAAGTAGTAATCTGATGGAGCCAAATCTGGTTAATACGGCGGGTGGGCCAACACTTTCCAACCAAGCGATGATATCGTTTCTTTGCCTGATTTTATAGTGTGCGATGGATCGTTATCGTGGAGCAAAATTACTTTCCCATATCTCCTGGCCCATTCTGGTTTCGATCAACGCATGGTTCAAATTGATTAATTTTGGGTTTAAGGGCTGTCTTCGTCCAATTCAGCCTGTAATTAAATATCAAATTTTTACGGAGATTTTCCTACAACCTGGTAATGTTCTTTGTATTTAACATCAAAATTACCATTTTTTAATCGTTTAAACCTTCCTGGTTACATGTGACCATTGGGCATTATAAGTCCGTTGGACCTTATGCTTCCATATCCACAAAAAAAAAAAAAGCGTTCACAAGTATCTTTAAAATAGATCATGATCACAATAAGCTTCCATTAGTAAACGATAATTTTCAACAGCAGTTTTCTTCAAATGATAAAAGACAATTAAAGCATGCCACAAATGGTCTTTTTATGGTACAATACTCGATATTTTCAAAGTGAAAAAAAATTGTCTTCACTTTCACAGTTGTTGATATATATATATGGTTTTGTAGCTTCTTAACAATATAACAAAATACCAAACAAATATATGTAAAAACTCAACCTTACCTAGCATATGAGTAACGCCATCTCTTATCAAAATCCGCATTCAATATACATATACACGTATATATATATATATATTCTGGAAGGTTTCCGCGGTTGGTTGTATGTGGAATAATGTTTTCCCCGGTTGGTCCGCGTTGATTATTGAGATTAACTCGACGTTTCGTCTCTCCTTTTGGAGTCATTTTCAAGGGTTTTGTGTTAGGAAGTGATGGTGGAGGTGGTTTGTTTTTGTTTTCGGGGTCGCAATCTTCCTAGTCCCCAAGTTTGGTCGGTGGATGTGGATGTTGATGTGGCGGTGGTTTGGATTTCGCTCTGAGGTTCAGGGCTGGCTTGGTTGGGTGTTGTGTTGTTAGTGTTTTGTTTGGGTTGACTTCGAGGCCTCAATCTGCCTACTCCTCGAGTCATTGTGTGTGTGGATGTTTCCGAGGCTTGTGTTTGTCTCTGTGTTCTAGGTAGTGGTTGTTTGGATTGTTTTTTTAGGAAGTGTTTGGTTGAATGGTGTGGTGAGACAACATTGAAGAGAGAGAGAGAAAGGCAGAATTTTGTTTGCTAAAAATATATGAATTATTTTAAGGAGATTCCCATCCAAAACTTCTTTCCACTGCCATTTTCCATTTCGAATATTTAATGTCTCGTTCTGAAAATTATAAATAAAAATATTAAAAAGGTGTGCAATCATGAGCGCCTGTAAATATTTCCTAGGGAGTAGGTATATATGTTATAATATAAATCGTCTTTTCTCTATGTTAAGCCAAGACAAAACTCTTAACCTCTCTCAAATACCTCAAATTGAAATTTTATATGAAACGTATAGATTTTTATTCGTATATTAAAAATTTTAATTATTTTCATATATTTTAATAGTCAATTTGTTTTAAGCAGGAAAATGCTTGCTTAATCGCCGTTATTTTTCAATCTCACATTAGAGTATCTCATTAGGCAAATCACTCTAGGAGACAACATTTGATTTATGCAAATCATTTAGGTTTCATAGGAGACAATGAGGAGAGAATTGCTCATAGAGCTGAAGAGCTCCTTAAAGTCGGGGGTGGAAGTGATCTATATAAGGAGCTCAGCCTGACAGCAGAGGCATCATGTCCTTTCCTTCTTTCCTTTCTCTAGAAGGGGTCAAGAGAGAGTCTCTCGTCAATGAGGCGAACTTCTTGACTCCAGACATCATTTAACAAAGGCAAAACCATCCTGCAACAAATACTTACCGCCCTGCGGTCAAAAGGGGCTCTCTCGTCCTTCCGGCGGCCTTCTTGATTCCAGAAATCCTCTATAGTCGTTCCTGCACAGTGCATAATAACCGTCAAACCATTCGGTGTCCTCCTAGGAAGGACAGCAGCCATCACTGTCAATCTATTATACCATATTGTTGTACTTACTACCTAAGAGGAACTGCCTTGCTGAACTTGGGCTGATTCGCACAGACATCAATGCAGATTATCACTGGGCCTCGGAAGTTGTTTCTGTTTGCACCCCTAATCAACTGTTGCTTATATTGGGCCGGCCATCGTACCAGAAATTAACCCGATAAAAAACATTTATCATTAGCTAACCTTTCAATATTTTTTAAATCAAATTGTCAAATAAATAAATCTCTTAAGTTGATTCAAAATTTTCGCAACTTTTTATCAATAAAATAATGTATATTTTCTATAATTTTCTATATATTTTATTTTAAATATACCTGGATACCATTACAAGTGTTTTGTAAATTCTCCTAGCAATAGTGGATTATGCCAAAAGAAACTACATCTATTTTGCTTGAATATTCACCAAGCAGAAATTTTCAAACTAGGGTTGTAACCTCTGTAACTAAGGAGGAGAGGCAATTTGAATTAATACCGATTGATATATTGACTGGTACTTTACAGTTAGAAAATCACCAATTATTTCAAATAAAACCCTATCAGTCGGAATTAGTTTAAATCTCCTCTTTTCCTTAGTTAGGGGGTTGCAGCCCAAGTTTATGTCTAGAATTGTGATATTAATTCCATCAGGCTTGCTAGATGTCACTGCAAATATAAGAAGAACATGGCTCGAGTTTAAGGGAAATGAATTATGCACAATCAAACAGAAACTCATTACGCAATATATTTTTATCTTAAACGATATATTGACAGGTGTTTACAATATATTGAGGATTTAAAAACCACCAACTATTTCAAACAAACTTAATAAATTAACATTTTAATGAAAATTAAAATATTATTCAGTGTTATTCTTCAAATTCAAAAGTAAAATTCACTATATTATTATGAGAATAAAAAAAACTAAAGATCCAGTGAATCAATTAGGTAACCACGAATTATGCTGCTCCCACGAAACTACTACCAATGATTTGGGTCATATGTAAGCGAACGCAATGATCATTTGTAAAAGGATTAATGACTTTTTTTATATTATATTTTTATTAATTATGTTCTTTTTTGAAGGTTTTAGGGAGGGAGGAAGGCTCGCTACCTTAACACTTACTGACTCTTAGCGCTCATGTATGTAATTATTTGATATAAGTAATTATCAATGAGTTTTTTTTACACTAACCATATTCATTAATCGTAGGAGTGAAGACATCGCAAGATTTTTTATCATCCGATATATTGTTCAGATCCCAAACATTAATTCCATCAGCAAAAGCAGCTGCCATTGCCGCCCCCAGGGCTGTCGTTTCCAGCATCACGGGTCGCACTATCAAGAAACACATATATAATATATATTATGATTATATTGATTAATTCGACGATATAATTGGTGGCTGTGAAGAATAATGTATCATATGGAAGTGAGGGATCATCAATAAATAAAAAGCCTTTATATGCTTGTTGATATCGGAGGCATTTTGAGATAAATTTATTATCTAATCTTCAGTGCATACTAAAAATACACATATGTTAAAGCTATACAAGTTGATATATGTAAATTTTAATAAAACATTTTCATTATCACTCATCACTTACGATCAACCTAATTTGTTTATAGGTTAGTCATATATATGTACAACATGTGTCTAATATAATTATAATATACAATATAAAATTTGAGTGATTGCCTTAACGGGGCATGGGGTGAAATTGAGATAATAAATTTGTCTCGAAACATCTCCAAGATCAACAACCAAATAAAGGCTTTTTATTTTTGCCTGATCCTGCCCTTCCATATAATATATTATGTTGATTAATTTTTCTCCTAAAAAATAAAATGTATTAGTTATTTGCCTGGTTGTAAATTTGTTGAAGTGATGTGGAGTAGAATTACTCAAATGAAATAAATAAAAAAATTATTTTAATGTCAAATTCGAAATTTAAAATTATTATTATTATATAACTATATAATGTATAATAAATTGTCTTGATATAAAAATATGTGTCAAAATATTTTAATAATAATATTAATAATATTTATTAAACTTTCATACAAAGTTATTCAATTGCATGGAAGTAGGTTTTGATATAGAGATAAATTTGTATATTATTGAGATAAAACAGATAAAACAAAGGTAAAAAGAAGGGTTTTTTCATATACTTTTTCTTTTAAATATCCACACAGATAAAAATTGTTTTTACTCCCAGTTAAATATTCATGAACGGCACTATACCTATTTCTAATAAGATTCCTCACTGATAAAAATAGCTCGCAGACCAGTCTTGTGAACAAGGCAGCCACAAACTTTTATTTATTGTGCGTTTCTCGGAGAATGCATCATGAATGCGTCTCTGCAACTTCCGAGAAATAGGTATAATGCCGTTCATGATTGCGTAAGTGGGAAAGAAGCAATTTTTATCTCTAGGGATATTTAAAAGAAAAAGTATAGGAAAATAATCCCAGAACTGTAGATTAAGTGAAGGAGAATATGCCCCGAAGCATGGAAACCATCGACGTTACCGTTTTGCTTAAAATTGCTTTGAACGTGATTTTACGAACACAGAAGCCTAAGGTGACTATTTTCAACATTTCTTGTGATTTTGTAAGTGTAATTTTGACTTTTTAAAAAGATGATAAAATTTCCGTATAAATAAAACATATAGATATATTTATCGCACTGACACAGCGACACAGGTCATGTGTCACTGGACTGGGGCCGGTTTTATCAAACTTTTAAGAGATTTTTTGTCAAAAATTAAAGACTTTAGGCGATTTTTATTTCGCAAAATTACAGATTTTTTTTTCGCGCTCTCTAGTGATGACTGTCTTTACCAAAAATCAGACTATAAGTTACAGACTATAAATACAAATAATAGATAGAAAGGTAAAGTTGGGCTAGAAACCTGTACTTAAAATTTAGCTATTATCTACTCAAGGTGAGTGTAAGTAATGGTAAAGGCAGTCTGTGGCTCTTTTAGTGGGTAACTGAGATTCTTTTTAAGTTAGTAATTAATATATGCAGAACAAAATAAAATTTTAAATTTAAGTAAAAGAAAAGGATAGTGTAAACTTCACTACCTATAAGTGGAAACAGAATGTTTTGTCTAAAAAAAATTGAGAACAATAATTCGCCCTTCATTCCTCTGGAATTAAAATATTTCACGCAAATAGTAAATATGAAATAATTTGGTGAGAAATTTAAAGAGTTTAGAAAGGCAAGCTTATCGTTTTTATTAGACCACACAAAATTAATTCTAGCGATTTGAATTTTTCATCTTTTAGTGATATTTGTAAATCTTAAAAGGAAATTAGAAAATTAAGAGAGACAGAAATCTATTTTTGCTGCTCAAGATAAATGGTCTGAGTTAGACAATCTTAAAAGGCACACAAAAAGTTGTTTTTGATAATTGGATCAGTTTGCCTAATACTTGTATCCAATTAAAAACTTCTGTCGATTTTAGGTCTGGAAATTAGGCAACATTGTGTTTTTTTGGATTTAAAGTTGACGTGATACGGGATCCCCATCTCTCCAAGGTACCGAGGTCATCATTAATAGAAAACACAATGTTCTGGCGGCTGAGGGTAGAGGAAACTCCCCCCGATCTAATTGAGTGTAGAGTGCTATCATCAGTAAAACAGTGAATGGGATTCGAGGTCACTGTCATGAGGCCATTGATATACATAAGATAGAGGGTGAGAGAAAATATAAAACCTTGGGGACTCCAGCATTGATTGTATGAGGATTAGAAGTAACTCCAACGACAACAAGGTGCATTTGAAACGCCTAGAATTATCAGCCATTGCCCTATGACGTCAGTTGTCGGAAATTTTCTATTGCATATGTCCGTCGCCAATAGCCAATAGAAAAATTTGGAGGGAATATTCGCCCTCTAATTGGCTATTCGGCAAATACATCGAAAAGCGGGGTACAAAAGCCCGGCAGAAGCAGCCTGGAAAAGATTACTTCTATTTTAACTAAGAAACTATTAACACATTTCTTGAAACATTACTTTGAATTCTACTATGTAACTCTTAACACGTTTCTTAAAATTAACACTTCATTTTTAAATATTAATCTATTTACACGTTTTTGAAGAAGACTTCATTGTAATATATAAAACTGTGCTAATATAGATCCACATCAAGAAAGGGTCCACAAAGAGACCAAATATTGTGCATTAAAAGGGTGCTGTTCATCAGGTGTCTGTGACACCCACACAGGGATATATTAAATCCCTATACCTGCCTCGGAACCCCCCCTCAAAGTGATCCTAGTGTAGTGTTCACTGGTGGTGTTTGAACCCTGCAAGATGTCAT
>JAAAKE020004454.1:0-11183 GCA_010014785.2 Anisolabis maritima
GGCCCCCGCCAATCGATTTGGGGGGGGGGGGGGGCGTTCGGAAAATTTAGGGGAGGGGAGCCGAACACAAACAAGAGAGCCGTCGCCACCTGTCACTCGATATTCGCCACGTGCCCGAAAATCTTATATTTAATCCAATCGCAAAAAATTTTAGATTAAAAATACTTTTATGGGATGATAATTTTTAATTGCATTTTTCTTTTTATTCTTTTAATGCAAATTATTCAAATGCATGGCTAGTAATTAAATTTTATACAAAACCCGCAGATACTGATATTATCTTTAAAGTTTTCATTAAAAATAATGTTTTATTATTTCATTCATTAAATTATGGTTCAAAAACCAAAAAATAAAAGAAAATTAAATAGAAATTTATATTTTCTAAGAATGTAAATATTTAGTTCTTCTCTCCTTATATGCCAATACCTATTTATATGCACCTATAAAATCATATGTATATATAATATAAAAATTTACATTGAGGACAGACATTTACAGGTGATATGAAACACTTTACTAAATTTAAATTAACATATAATAGACATTGCCAACTGAAGGTCCCACATTGTGAATGCCAAGTAAGTCATAGGCGCCAGGAGAAAAGTTTTTTTACGAGAGAAGGCATGCTTAGATTATTTATTTATTTATTACAACATTTCGTGATAATTTTAATCAGCCTTTTAATGACGAAAATTCTTTTTTCTTCTGTGATTAAAATAGAATTTATTATTTATTGATAGATAAAAAGATTTCAAAGGTTCTTATTTTATTTAAAAGTATTTAAAATTATTAATTTAAAGAAAAATTAAGAAAAAATTTACTAGAATAAAATAATTAGAAATATTTAAAAATTCCAGGCTTGATACTAGAGCAGAAAAAATGCAAGAAAAGAATGGATAATTTCTCCTCTCTAAAGCGAAAAATTCCAAGAAGGGAAAATTGCCCCTTCACACTCCAAAAAAAAAAAGGTAAGATAAAATGGGCCACTCTAGACAAAAAATCTGTATCATTCGTGTTTTAAAAAAATGACTTAAGTGGGCCTTAGCTCCGACTCTTGGTCTTCTTCATTTTCTTGAAGAGAGGGTGTCAGTTGGAATGAGAGGGTGGGACATTGTAGCGTCAAATCCAAAGGTCGTTCAAAGACATCAAAGTATGGATTATTAAAATTTTTTTCGAAGTTATAAGTTTATGCCTGTTAAAGCCTTGTTTGAACAAGATTCTACCACAACCAAATGACGAAATAAGTTCAAATTTTGCTATAGATTTTGATTTAATTTTAAATTATATAACTCTAATTTGTCGCTATTTTTAAATTCATATTTTAATCAAAAGAAGAGCTAATTAAGATGAATTTAAATTTCTCAAAATTCTTTAAACCGATTTGTCAGCCAGTTTTTCAAATAATGGTTACTCACAAAGAATTTATTTATTGTTAATGTTAACAGTATTTTATTAAAATAAACAATATATATTTAATAACAATTTGTTTACCCAAGATTAACCATAATTCTTTGGTTAACCACGATTGAAAAACTAACTTGCAGGCGAAATACCTCCTTCCAATTTTTCCCATTTCATTTAGGAGTCCAAAAATGTTATTGGACCAATTAATATTCAGAAATATGTACAATGAGTTTCAAACGCCCATGCGCCTTTTGTGTATTTTCAACAAAGAATTTGAAAAATTTTCATATGAATTTTCCAGATTTTTTTAAAACAATAAATCACATAGAAAAGAAATGGGGGTCAGATTTTCTTTTGAACCACACCATCGTACATAAAAAATCAATAATTTAACAATGAAATAAATAATTAATTTTTTGATATCCTCGGGAAAATTATTTTCTCTAAATAATTCCAGCCATATCTCCAAAAAATTGACCCACTTTTGGATACTATTAGGAAAAAAGTAAAATAATATCAATTAGAAGTGCAGGCAGCTGTTGCTCTTATTGTGCAATGTCAAAGTGAAGTTTCGTGCCGACTGGAGGTGAGGGGCCGGGATCGATGCCCAGCGTCGGCGCCGCTGTCCAATCGACCCGTCAAAGGCGGCGTCTCGAAATTATCTCTGCCCCATTAATAGATGGAATTACCACTTGATCCACGAATGATATCCAAAAACAATTTTCTTATTTCAAATAAATAATTTATATTTTACTAAAAGGAGGGAAATATTTTAAATAATTTTTTATATTTAAATCAATTTTATTTTACAAATTAAAAAAATTAAATTTTGGAATATTTAATTTAAAAAACAAATAGAAAAAAATTTTTATTTTTTATTAATCAATCCTAATTAAATCTTAAGATTTTGAAAACTGAAAAAATAAATAAAAGTATTTTTAAGGGTTTTTCAAAGTCCATAAATTAAAAAAAAAATTATTCCATTCATATATATTATTAGAATTAAAATAGAAATGTCAAATATATTATATTTTTCAAACAGAAGATTGATCTATAGATAAGAAGGCTATGAAGGTCGCCGGTAGTAATCGCTATAAATAGAGATCGTCGGAGAAGAAAAAAAAACGAAGGGATGATCGGAATAGCCATAGGTGCCGAGAGACAAAAAATATATGAATATTTTATTTATTTATAGAATTGATTGCGAATTAGATTCCTTTGCAATGAAGTCATTAAAAAGAAGAAAAATGTAGTCAGTCACCATTGGACCTTCAAATACGCAAAATAGTATACAGCTTTCCATACAAACAGAATTTCGAATAGCTCTTCAAATAATTCCATTGAGTCTCTCTTTCTCTTGAATATAAAATGAGAAAATAATCATAAGAATTTCAACATTTACGAACATATTTTTCGGGTCATCAGCAGGTAATATTTATGTAACTATAATATAATAATTTCATAAATATATAACCGTAATTTTTATGACGCAATTAAACTAACTCTAAACATCAATAGAGAAATCATTTGTTTGCGGTTTTTAAGAAATAAAATGCTTCTTTATAAAAAAGATCAAATGAAAACTCAATGGAAAAATCAAATAAAAAAATGGTCAAAATAAATTAAAAATCAAATAAAAATTTGAACGAAGAAAAAAGTTAAATCTGCTGCCTTAATAAGAAAAACAAAGATAGTTAAGATTCTTTAGGAAAAAAAAATTATTTTTTAATGACGGTATCTATCAGTTTCGGCTCGTTTTCTAGCCTTCACAGTACACGGGCATTTTTTTGTAGTAGAATCAACATTTGCAGATTTTCTTTCTTGAGCAGGTGTTTTTTTAAGTCTTTTGCCATTTGAATAATAAATTTAAATATAGTGCCATTATCCGGTATATTTATTTATATCACTTGGTATCCAATTGATTTAAATATATTTTCATTGAATTGCCTGGAATCCGATCCTATATCCTTTGACTTTTAGTGTTATCAATATTGATAAAGATGTTATAAGCCGATTGGCCACATTTAATAATTTTTTTTATAAAAAGTACAGTGTGTCTATTTTTCCCTTATGATATTATTTTTCTAAAAAAGACCCAAAAAATGTCTGTGCCCTTATGAAGGGTAGAACCCGAGCCGAAACTGGTAGACACAGTCATTAAAAAAATAAAGATCTTTGTTTTTCTTACTAAAACTGTTCGGCACTCCTTCCTCCTTACATCCAGCGTCATTCTCATTTGCGAAAACCCTTATTAAATTTCTTTGAAATCATACGATGGAAAAGGAGGTACGCCTTGAATCCATCACAATCCCGTGTAGTGTAAGAAGTATTCATAAGGCGCAAAAATAGAAACGCTTGGGAAAAAAGAATAAATAAATTAGTTTTCATTTCATAAATTTGCATTTGGAAAATTTTATAATAAAATATATGATAGGCCGATTTAGGTGGCTCGGGATCTCTTACGGGAAATTCTCAAAACCCTTCTAAAAACAAAAAAAAAAATCATGAAATCTACGAATTTCTTATAGTATTATATCTATCATGAAGTGTATAAATTCTTTAATTTTTGCTTGCTGGAAGATAGGCAACACAAATGTGCAACTCAATAAAAAATTTAATATGGCTACAGATTCTTTATATTAGTGAGTTGGTCATTTGGGTTATCTACCTTCCAACAAGCAAAAACGAACGAATTGCTCCCTTATGATAATATTATTCGCATAATCGTGTGCTCCTAATCAAAACAAATAATTCTAGGTTCGAGGTATGACACTGTAAAAATCTAAAAAATACGAAGTGGGAAAAAATTATTAATGAAAACACTCTAATATTCTTTTCTTAACTTTAAAAAAATTATAGGGCTGTATCAAACAGGAAAATCCCTGAAATGAATAATAATTTGACTTTTATATCCCCATTTTATTGCAAAACTTGTAATTTTTAGTAATAAATTTTTAAAAAAATTACTCTAAAGTCTTTTTTTTCCCATTCTTGCATGTTATTAGTGAAAAATTTAGCTGTTTTCTTGTAGAACAAATAGATACAATAATCGAAAGCTATTCCAGCGATTTACTATCATGCTAAGTGAAAATTATGCGTAAAGTGGACTAGTTTTTTTAAGTAGGATGGATAAGTTGGAATTTCTAACAGATTTCAAAATAAACTTCTGACTTTTTTTTGGGATGTATAGTTCAAAATTGAGTAAATTAGACATCAAAATAAGTATGACTATTGCTGTTTAAGATGTAAAAATAAAGCATTATGTGGTATTTTGTTCTTTATAGTAAACTTATACTTAAGATACCGATTGGGAGCGTGATACTTGTAAAAAGAAAAAAGTAAAGATGTTTTTGGCTGTGATTTGGCCGAGAAGCAAGCAAGGGCAGTCAGGTTACAAAGCAAGGAAGCAACTGGAGAGCCAAAGCTGAAGCTGAGAAGCCAGGCGGCCTTGACGGTTGCGGCTGGCATTAAGCATTAAACTTAAGCCAAACAACACCACGCGCCGCCTACCCGCTCTATTCACTTTGCCAACTGACCACGGGCCTCTAAACAAACAACCAAGCCACCAAACAACCCTCAAAAGTTCGAAGCCCTTTATAAAATGATATTGGATCATGCGGCATTTTCTAAATGGAAATGGAGAGGGGATTAGTTTCTGAAAATTTAATTCTTGTTAACATCGGTTTAAAATTGTTCACAAAGGACTAACCATATATGAGCAGTTGTTAAATCTCCCTAGAAATTAACAGCTGCACAACCGTTTAATAATAAATGGAAAACTAATGAATTGGGTTGTCTATCTACCAGCAAACAAAAATGAACCAATTTCTGTAATGCATGGTACAAATGATTAAATGTATCATTAATATTTTATCAAAAAAAGTGTGACCTGATTTTAGTTTTCGAATCATGAAAAAAAGAGGAAAATTTGAATCTTCAATCCTGCAAAATAAAAATTACCTATCATCCTTTATTTAGTCTGTTGATGAAGTCCAATGAAAGAAAGTTTAGGAGAAATTTTTGTGACATATATATTAAAAATATGATCATTGTTTATATTTATATCTCGTTATGCATCAATTGAGCAAAAGCCAAAGAAAATTTTACTTATTAAAATTTTCTTAATCATAATATTCCATTTGGCGTTTTGTTCTTTCGCAAAAAACTCAAAATATTTAATCTCCCTCAATAGGAAGAATATGAAATATAAATTGTGCGCATCAATGCAGAAATATTCATTTTATCGGAAGTAGAAGTTATTTTAATTAAAGATAAATTTTAATCATACTAAAATGATTCAAAATTTTTTATACAGACATATATTATATTTTTTTTATTGTCGTGATGAGAAATAAAATATTGTTTGAATTTTTCAAGATTCCAAATGAGAATGGAATAGAATAAAATGTAGGGTTGGGATAAGTTGACCCTAAAATTTCTTGGTCCTTGGGACGCAAATTGCATCCGAACTCCATCTTGGAGGTCAAGAGTCGGACGAGATTGGAATTCCTTGGCCAACTCAGCTTCAAAGCACACGAAATGTAAACCTAAAAATGCAGCTCTGTTTTATTTGTTGTCTAGTGACATACAAAGAGTCTTTCTTTTTGAAAATATTAAGTTTAGAAGAGAGGATATATATCACTGTTGTTTTGATTTGGAAAAAAAGCAAATTGAATCAACAGGTTAAAGTCACATTACAACCAAGAAATCTTTTCATTTTTTATATTTTTATAATATAAATTAAGTAAAATGAGATGAAAGCTCACCCTAATTAGAATTCAAATCGAAAAAATAATAACTCTATAGAAAGAAATAATTATTAGAGAGTTGCAAAATAAAACTCACCCAATGATAGACAACCCGATGCTCTTAGTCTAGTTTAAAGGGTAGCTGATAAGATTCAGTTCAATTTTTATTGATTATTCAATTGTATATATCTTATATAGCTGTGGCGCAAGTCCATCTAGATAGATGATTATTTTGCTAACATATCTCCTTTATCCTCTGAATATTTTAAGACATTGAATAAAAAAAACATTAAACGAATATTATGAATAATATAGTTATAGTATGAATTGTTTTAATACAATAGCTTAGTTTTTTTAATATTAAAAAATAGGTTTCAATAAATTTTTTTTTTTTTTTATTTATTATTTTTTATATTATAAAACTATACTTGAGAAAAAGACACTTGACTTTTTTTTTCCGGCAACTGAGGCCATATAAATTTGAAACGATATATATATTTATTGTAATTACGTATCATTCATTATCCAGGAATATTTATTTATATCAAATGGTATCCAATTGATATAAATACATTTTCATCGGACTCTCTGGGATTCGAACCCGCATCCCTTAGCTTTGAAGGATATCAATATTGACAATGTCAGTATCTCTATCCTCTCGGCTATGGGGTGGGGGCTCACTTGACTTAATATATAAATTTAAAATAGCCCTGCCCATTGAAGCGGAGGTAGAGATCTCGCCTCAGGTACCAAAGGTCAGTGTTCGCTTGCCGTCCTGAACGACAAAAATTGATTTAAAATGAAGAATGCAGCCCACTTTATTTCATTTTGACATATATACAGAGGGGAATTTCAGGGCACTTATGCCACTTTCAAATATAACTGCTCAATTATATATATATCGAATATAACGGGGGTGCTTTGGTGAAGAAGAGGAGATCTCAATTTCTAGACCCTAAGTCCAAATATGCCCGATCTACATACTCAATTCGCATATATTGTCATCTTAAATTAAATATATTTACCAGCAACCTACATTTATTCAATTTTTTCTATACATTTGATTTGAATAATTTTTTTGTCCTGGAATGTTAGAACGTAACGTAGGTTGTAGTAAACATATTTATCTAAAAAAAAAGTAATGTCTGGAGAAATTAGTAGAAAAGTAGGAGGATATCACAGGCAGTCAAAATAAAGAAAATTAAAAAAACTTATAATAATCTCGACTCGCGATCGGCTAGAAAATATTCTAATTTTTCTTTCATTTCAATATCTGTGCTACCGTTCTTTTCTACAAATTGATGTACCATTGCAATGATTACAATTGTATATACAAGATAACAATATGATATAAGTGTGTTTTGGCTGCCATCTCTATCTTGCTTATCGAAAATCCAAAAGTTGTACATATTGTTGTAGATAAAATTCTGACACTTTCTTTTCCCAAAATACAAATTTTATACAAGTACAAACGCGTGAAGGGAGGAACTTCAGCCCCCATAGAAAAAAAAGATAATTATATTTTTTGCTAAATCAACAATCAACCAATAGAAATGAGCATATAAGGTTTAGATTAGAAATATGTTAATAATCTGTTTGGAAAGAATCCCCTTGTTTTTCAAGTTTAGGTATAGATAATGAATAGGGTGGGGGATTGGGCTGCGTCCGTATGGTGTGGGCAACGAAGGCTGCGTGCTCTACGGCGCCGACGAGGCCGACTAACAAGCAGCCGACTGCAAGGCGCGAGCTGTCTGGCGCCGGCCTGGACCGTGACGTCACAACTCACACATACAAACAACCCAACGAACACACAGAACGACCCTCTTTCACTAGCGTGCGCGCGCCCGCACATGGCACACCCGACGGTCGCGGCCAAAATACAAGTATACAAACTGTCATCTCATTGTAGTTTACTCATGCAGAACAGGAGATTGGAAACCAGGTTATATTTGACCATTCTAATTTGCCATTAACCCTTTACCTTCTTTCTCTTTCTAACTCTATCTTCACAAAATAATAATAAACATTTAATGTATTTATAGCATATAACCTCTATATAAAAGGTAAATATATATTTTAGATTATTTTTAGATAGTCGGCGTTCTTGGCCGTGGGTGATGAAAACTCCTCAGGATCATTAATGTCAAACAAGGTCGGCCAAAGAAGATTGGTGACCGTTTTGTGACGTCATAAGTGGAATGAGTTATTGTTATTTAAAAAATGTTTGGAGACAAATGAGAAATTATTAAATTATTTTAAAAATCTTTCTAAAAATGTCAGAAGTCACTTCACTCTCCATATTTTGTACAGTGGGAAGAAAATTTTTCCTTCCTATAGATCTATATCTCATAAATTTATTTAAAATTAATTTGATATTTTAGTTTCAAAGTTTTCATCAAAAATTTTCAAAAACAAATCATAATATGTAAAAAAAAGGTGCAAAGAATGGGCCGAAACTTTCTTATAACCAGATATATCAGTACCGGCCACACGGAACACCTAATCATAGAATGTTCACTCTACAAAACTTCCGAAGAGAACTAAGAGAAACCATAGAACCAGACTTCCGATCTCCACCAATTTACCTAAATCTCCTAAACAACATACTAGACATCAACATTAAAGCAAAAGCCTATTCATAATTCAGAAATCTAATAACACATAACAGAACTAATAAAATAACCAATAATAATAAAAAATATGGAATTTTTTTTCTTATTATGACTTTGTTACATTAGTGTTTTTTATATACTCTTATTTATATGTTTTTTAATATGTATTTTTATATGTTTATACTTTTTGTGTAATTTTATAATGGTTAAGTTGCAAAACTGGCAGAAAGCCACAAATTAAAACAAAAGAAAAAAAAACCGATAGAACAATCGACCTAATTAGGAAATCCTAAAGTGTAAAAAAATAAAAACTTTTTCAAACAAAAATTGTTTACAAATGATGAGCTAGTTCGTTTGTTGCCAAAAGTTGATATTTCTTTGTTAATATGTAAATAAATACGTAAGAAAAAAGTTCTATACTTGTAGTTTTTAATCATTGCCCTTTTCGAGCCTCTTAAAAATATCCAGTTTCCTTTGTCATATCCAAATTTATTTATTTATTTAAACATACTTGGAGGAGATAATTGTGTGAGTCAAGCAGGTCTTCTAACGAAACAGTGGGAAGGCCCTTGTTTAATGTTAGTAATGCGAGATCAGCAGTTCAAACTTCAGCCTGTAGTTTGTCATAATTTAAATTTTCTCTAAATAATAATAGACGTTTTGCGTCAAACACAAAAAAAAAAGCAAAGAAATGAAAAGTGGATAATAAATTTTGCAAGCGAAATATCTTTTCTCGCTAATTTCCCCCGGAAATCTTTTATTCTTTGAAAAAATACATTAAAATATAATTTTATGTGATCTTTTTTACATTTTTTTTTATTAATACTTCTTAATTGATTACTATTGTTTATCGACTTTTAAATGTAATTTTATTAATAATTTAATGTAGCTTTTAGCAAAGGAATGAGAATATTTAGAATAAACCACCTTAATACGATTCCAAAACAAATAATGAGTCAAATTTAGCAAAATTTAATATTAGTCTATATACCAGGAGTTACCAAACATTTGAAGTTCAAAATTTTTTACATTAAAAAGAACCTTTGGGTTCAATGATGCATTTTTTTTTTAGAAGAAGCTGATATATTATTGTTATAAATGATACGTGGATGGATTCACGAAGGAGTGATAGCTCTTTCCCCCACTCAAAAAAAAAAAAAAGAAAATTGCTTTTGAACCACCCTAAAAAAAGGTAAAATAAATTTCAGAAAAGCAAAATTACCCCCTCTATGCAAGATACCCCCCAAATTTCTCCCCTGATATGATTGGATTCTTTGAAAAAAATAAAAAAATCAGTATTTTACTGAACTTTTTTAGAGGGCTTGTCCAAAATCTGGTAATACTGATAATCCATAAGAGAGACATTGCAAGCTTTCAAAGACCAAAAAAATGAGATGATGTGTAAGTGGTAAGGACACACCTAGGCCTGGGCCCGATACTGAAAGTTGCCACTAAAAATTAAATCTTATTAATAATAAAAGATTCTAAGATTAATATTTTGTGATCTCATTTTACATCCCTTATTAGTGAGCGAACTATAGGAGAGCTAATAAGAAATTGATAAAATAATATCGAATTACTAATTCAAAAAATGACGAACAAAGGAATTTTATTTAAAGGTGTAAAAAGGTATCGAATAGTAAATTAATTGCCAAATGAATTTTTCCACTAGAACCTGGACAGTTTTATAAATACCAAGGGGTGGGAGAGGCAAGGCGTCAAGGAAGCTGTCTAGACTTATGTGTCGACGACGACGACGTCGACAAGAGGTGGGAGGGAAACAAGGCGAACGTTCGCGACGGCGCTATCACGTTAACGCCGATGTACATGTCACCAACCATGAAGAAAACATGGACAACCTAAAGAATTTCCCATTTCAAATATAAATTTTATTGATGGCTGTCAATACGTATGTGGTGGTTTATAGTTAGGCGCCAGAAGGCGTGGCTCAAGGCGCCAGCAACTCAGAAATAGGCGCAAGCAAGCATTTGGCGCCCCCAATCCTCGAATGTTATTTGTGCTCCGACTCCACGTTGGTCTTGCGCCATTTTTTACAATAGCGGCAATAATAAGTAGAACAGAAATAATTTTTTCCTCAAGAGGAGATTAAATAAATTAATGAAAAAAAAATTAGCAATAATCAAAATTTTATTTTTATCAATGAACGAAATATATAATTATAAATAGATACAAAACGTTAATTATTTTATAAACAAAGTTAAAAATATAAACGTTTTTTTTTGTTGTAATTCCCCGTCTACAAAAATAACTTGTCTTAAAAAAAGGAGGAAAATAGTTATAAATTCGTAGTTTTAATTATATTTAATAATAAATGGGTAAAATAACATTCAAAAAAAAAAAAAAAAATTCACATAAGATAGATATATGTTAATTAGTATTATTAAGTAGCATATACCAC
>JAAAKE020004465.1:0-11182 GCA_010014785.2 Anisolabis maritima
CCTAGAAATCATGGGAGGGAAAATTTTGTTCTATTTTCACAGATTTTTTTATTATATAATTATATTTATTATAATATTGGAGAAAGATAGTTTGAAAAATGATTTTTTCGTAAAATAAATAGACATTTAAAAAATGCGAAAAAAAAATGTGCGCTCCTCACATACGGTATTTGATATATATAAATAGCTTTTCCGCTCACATCTCAATTATTCACCTAAGGTAGGCAAGTACTGTACTCGCCTCACCCTCGTTCCTATGACTCAGCGCAGAATTCCGTGAGAAATATTCAAATCAATTTTTAATTTGACTTTTTTATACATTCACTAGCCAGAAAAGAGAACTGGGGGAAAGGGGAGAGGAAAGCAAGATCAATATACCATAGCCGTCATTATTGTGGCAAAAACTCAATAGGCATTTGAAATCGCTTTTGCAAACTTCACTGACGTTTATGGCCTTTGGCAGATAGTGCCGGTACATCAGGGCACATTCCTTCCGTTTTTAACATTTAATAGGAGTGAAGTGCTCTCTGTGAAATATTGATATTGCATTATAAATTTATTTTAAAAAGAAATTTTATTTACACATATCGAAAAAAGCCCCTATTTGACGTAGAAACACATCTTTTTTCGCATATGAAGGGAAATTAAGCAGTTGCTAAAAAGTGAATCTGTTTCTCCGTTATAGCTTGTAAACGGAAAGAGACAGAAAAACGATTAATATGCCATTAATAAGTGAAGAAAATTTTGAATCCAGAAATATATGAACCATTATTAATTGAATATGAATGAACTGACAACATTGTGAAATATACAGTTTATATATTAGTTTTTGAAGTTTTATCTAATCAAACGATTGAAAATTTGCACCCTAATTCTCTATTTAATGCTTAATCCAATAATACATAATTTCTCATGGAAACACTCTGCAGAGGGCGTGAGAAAATTTTTCAACAAACTTTTTCTCTTAATTAATTAATAAATCCAATACTAGAGAAATGCCATTCCTGAAAAATTGTACAGATATTCTTTAGTAAATTCTGAATCCAACCATATATTGATATATTATTATAGCAGTCCCTGAGAGAGGTTAAATTTTTTTAAATAAAATAAATTCTTTATAAATTAATGACCAAATTAATGTATTTAATATTATATTAAGTAACTTTCAAATTATAATTATACTAATTTATGAATAATGAATTGCTATCTAAAGAAGCTCTTGTATGAGTTCATTAATTCATTGCTATTTCGAAAGTTCTAATATCTACTATCCCCTTCAAAAGTAATTGGACAAACTGTATCTTTTGTTTCATCTTAATGGATAATTAGAAATCCGAAAATAATAAATTTAATAGATAAAACATTATGAAATTTGATGATTGTGAATTTCATGTAGCTCTCCCCCATTAAGACGAAACAAAAGGTACCGTTTGTCTAATTACTTTTGAGGGGGGATAGTATGTTTCAACTTGGTTCTGTCCAGGTGTTTTGGGCTAGGAATGTGTATTTCTTCTGCCAAAAGAAAAGATCAAGTCTGGGCGGTGTTAAATAACCCCAATTATCATACAATCATCTGCACATATTGTTATCTTATACATGTAATTGTAATTTTAAAATGAGATTCAAAACCTTCTAAGAAATGCTATAATAAATAATAAAAATGTTTGAATTTTAACTATTTAATAAAGAACAGAAAATGAGGCTTTTAGAATATTTTATTATAATTTAAAAAAATTGAAATTAAAACTAGGGAAGTTTGACTACTGGCAGTTAATTACGAGATAAAAATCTAATCAACAGATGGCATAATAAAAAAAACTAAAGAGATGTGTTCATCACGTGCTTATGTTTCATAAACAAACAAAAAAAAATTTTCTTTGTTTATCACCATATCACTATCATCATCCAAAAAATAATTTCCTCTGGTCTTTTTTTAATTTAACATAATTCTTTATTGACTTATGCTTGGAAAAAGTAATAAAAAGAATTAACTCTAAATCTTTTAGATTCATTAAAAAAAAAACCTAGGGGAAATTTTTTATTTAATACACTTCCATTTATCCAAGTTTAAGCTTTAAAAGTACCTATTACATCTAGTTCTAGATTTTCTCGTTTATTAATTTCTTTTTCTTTTTATTTCAGAAATAATTCAAAATGGCGTTCGCCGGATTAAAGAAACAAATCAACAAAGCTAATCAGGTAAGTTCAGAAATAATTATGAAATATATCAGGATCATTATTTGGATGTTGAGGGGGTAGAAGTAATTGCTCCTCCTTAAACTTTATTCGTTTTTCATTAAAAAAAATTTTTTTGGCCCTTTTTGTTGATTTAAGTGTTAGTTTGTACAGTTCCATCCTGACTCCCTTTTCTGAATATGATAAGGAAAATGTTTGATTTAATCAAATTTTAAAATTATTGTATATGTGCAAAAGTTATACCTAGTTTTTTTTTCTTTTATTAACATTTTGTATAATTACAATAATAGGTTATTTATTTCTATCTTTCTAGAGACAATTTTTTTTCTATAAAAAAACTAACAAAAGATTTGTAATGCAATTTGTACTCTTCAATTTCATTGAAATTTTTTCCAACTAAACGTAGATCTAAAAAGGTCAGAGTCCTTAGAAAGGCTTCTAAGCCTTTTCTAAGGAGAAGTATATATAGAGTAAAATTTTCAAATTCCATTAATCTTCTCTGGGTAGGTAGTGCCCATAACCTCTCTATATTTTAGGAGTAATAGACACTTAATATCAATTTTTATTCTTTTCTAAGAGTGAATCTTAAATTAAGGGGTATTTTACTCTTTTTAATCTAGAATTTTTCTTGAGTTGCTAATTCAAAGATATTTCTTAGTTCTCTTAAATAAATCCCCCGCCACAAGTCAAGATAAATTTTAACTCAAGAAATTCTATATTAAAAAAAACTTTGTAAAATTCACCTTAAGATTTTTGTTAGTGGCGTTTTTGAATATGGGCCTAAATATTAACAGTTCAGATCTACCTTTATCATTTGTTAAGGTAAGCAAGCAACTTTCTAGACGTTTAGTACTCGTTAATCATAATGAAATCTTCTTTCATCGGCTTCAGACGGAATTATCCTTTCTTTCTTTTATTCTCGTAATTGGAGGCAGGTATATTAATTATAGAATCAACTGAGAAGTAGAGCCTTAACACCTTGCAAAATGGGGTGGAAAATTAATTTCTAAATAAGAAATTTTATAGAAAAGAAATATTAATTCTACAAGAAATTAAATATGCTCTGTCCTTTTTCGCAAATCTAAAAAGGCATACGAAGAGAGGTAGGGAAAAAGCGAGAGGAGTTCCCTCTCTCTTATCGGATTCTAAGGAGGAAGGGTTGTTGGTGGTAATGGTGGGGCTCTTTTGCCTTCACATATTTGGAATTCACAGAGGGGTCAGACTATAATGATTATATATATATGGATATATATGTTTTGTGTTAAAACAAACATTGTTTTTCTTCTTTATCAAAAAATGGGTAGAACTTTTGCACATATCTAATATATTAATTATCAGGCTTTTAATTTTTACTTTTATGTATATTTCTATTATAAGATCAGGTGAAGCTAACAAATTTAGAAGGCTTGTTAAATTGCTTTAATGCGTTTAGTCACTCAGTTATTCTAAACAATATAAATTTGCAAGTTTTCTTTTAAAAAATTCATTGTCATCCAAGTTTTAATAGATTTTAACAACAACATGAAGATAGAGTGAATATTTTTTATATTTATTTGTAATTTATTATTACGTCACTAAATAATGGTATCAAATGTTTTTTTTAATCCTCTCGGACATCGATTCTAATTCTCATTTCATGGTTACTTAATCGGTTATAAACCTGGAAATTAATGACCTCTTTTTGTAAAACAATTTCAAATAATACTCCGAGGCCTTTATAAAATGAATTCATATGTCTAATATATTTCCCATAACTTTGTTTTTGAAAAACATTTTATCTTGGCAAATATTTACAAGTACTCATTCATTTGTCAAATAAAAGTTGGTAACATTATTGATGAATAAAAAACAAAAAAAAAACTTTTCTATTAAAATCAATATTTTTTTAAACCAATATATTTATTTCATATTTAAAATTTTATATACTTTATATTGAAATAAAGTGTATTATATTTGTATGAAATTAAAAGGTTACCGTTAGTATATATATATAAACCTGAGCTTATTTTATTTATTGGAAAATGCCTAGGGCTATCCCTTCAATAAATTAAAAAAAAATTATTTTCTACTTCGACGATTCTCATACTTCCTCATAACGAATCACGCGGTTTTTCTTCTGCTCAAGGACTTTTTCAAGCTAATCTCGAAGGAATTTTTTTTTCTTGATATGATGAAAGGGATGATGAAAAATAGAGTTAAATATTTTTATTGATTTGGAGTTTCGGTCTTAGCGTGTCCATCCTTAGAAGTTTAAAAAATGTTTATTATATATAGAAATTGTAAAATCTCCACTCGGCTTCTCCATTCATTAATACCTAATTATATTTATCATCATTGCAAAAGTAAACTTCGTTCAGGTCTTTTAATGTACACTACTCTTTACATTTTCTTTTAAACATGAGAGAATTCAAATTCGTGCCGATATAGTCAATTTATAATTTCAATATTCATTCTACTATTTTTGAAAATTTAATTTTGATTTCTCTTGGGTCCAAAAAAATAGTCTGCCGGTATCTATATATATATGTAAACATTTCTCAAAAACAAAAAACCTTGGAGGCTCAAAGTAAAGCAAGGTATCCACGTCAGATATGACGGCAAGGTTTTGGACATTAGTAGCCAACCTCACTTCAATACTTTTAGTATTTTACGATTTCTTTAAAACTCTCTTCTTTTTTATTTTATTTTTATTAAAATCAAGATATGAATTATTTATTTTATTGTTTCATTCATCCCATTTTATTCATGTAACTTCAAGGTTTTCTCACAAACCACACTAACAAATTAAATAGGCAGCTCCTATTATACTATAGGATGCATAAATTTCTTCATATTTGCTTGCTGGAAGTTAGGCAATCCAAATGACTCCACTCACTAATGAATTTTTCGATTAATTGTTCCAGAGCATGTTCAGTTTTTAATTTCTAGGGTAATTTAAAAACTTCGCATGAGTTAGTCGCTCTAGAGGAGTTCTAGGGCAAATAATCGAAAAATCCATTAGTGAGTTGGTCATTTATCTTCTAGCAAAGAAAAACGAACATATTGATAGATCGCATAATAAGTTAATAATAATATTAATCTCTTTTACTGAAAAATAGTGTGGCACCTTTGAAAATTAATATTTTAACAATTCCATAGAAAAGATAGGGATGTCATGCTAATAAAATATTTTTATATTTTTAGACTCTACGGGTGTCAATAACAAAATATTTTGTCAATTTAAATATCTATAATTAATTAAATATTTATACTTAAAATATCGCGGTAGGGGTAAGAAAAAAGTTGCAAGACATACTTTAGTCACGCTCCCTGGTTTCTAATGTATACATATTATCTATTTAATCTTAGATATGCACTATATAAGGTAATGAACAAAAAGTTAAAAAAATACTTCTCTTAAATGGGACTGGGCATTCAGTTCCTAGATTCCAGATGCAGTTAATAGGAGTTTTTTAATTCATTGTCTTAACCACCATAGAATGGTGCAGATTATATAAAGATATTAATGACTGCAGTTTCATGAAAAATGAGGCTTTTATAACAAGAATATATATTTCTCTAGACACGTGTATTTGTCCTGAATTAAACTTTTTATATAACTCTCGATCGATTTGTTTAACTTTTGAATATCATCATTTGGAAGAGAAACTTTATTTTTAGACACAAACTGCAAATATCAAAATATATTAGTTTTAGCTAAATAAAATCTATTATTAGTATTTTTAATAACAACAATATTTGTACGGTTTTGAATTATGAAATTTGTTAATTTTTAAACCGTTTAATTATCTCTTAGTAACTTGTGATTGCCATACACATACTCATCAAATTATGTGGGTTCTTTAACAGAAAGTACCATTTCATTTTATGAGTACCTGTTTCCATTTTTTTTTATTTCTTTTCATCCTCTGATTTCTTTTAAATTTTATATTTTTCTTTTCTTCAAATTGTGATTAAAATTATTATTTGATTGTAGATATTCCTTATTTGTTCTATTTATTTATCACTATTTTCATTTCTTCTTAGATCCATTAACTTTCCCGGAGCGAAACTAAAAGTGGGATAAGAGAAAGTCATTTTCATTGTTGATTTTTTTATTTATTGATCTATATTGAGGAAATTAAAAGTCATAATCATTTAATCATTTTTTTTTTCTAGCTGCAATTTTGAACGAAAATTGGTTAATAATTTGAATGCTATCTATTGATCCCACTCAAATCAAAAGATCTAAATGTTCAGTCAGTGGGAAATTTTTCAGAAAAGAGATTTTATTTTCTCAACGTATCGAATTCCATATTGAATGGCATTTAATTTACATATTCACGGGCTGCTTTATTGGATCGGATGCAACATTAGCCAAATTGATTTTTCAGAACACAAGCAAATCCATCGAAGCCTATATTTTTATCCCAATTTACTTTTTGGATTTAACTTTGGCTATCTCCAATTAATTAAGCCCTTAAAGTAGAACTCTACATTTTTAATTTAGATAAACATTTTATTTATCCACCTCATTTGTATTAATTGTCTTTATTCTCTTGGTTGAAAACAAAGTACCTATTCGAAAAGCAGGAATGTAATATTAATAGGAGTTTATGTGGACTTTTATGGGATTGAATTCGAACTCTTAAAAAAGTAGGAATTAAAATGTGTACATTAAGCTAGAGATGGCATATTTAATATTTATTTCAATAATAACAAACTTTATTGTTATTAAAAGCCTATATTAATTATTTAAAACAATGCAATATTTTTTTACTTTTTTTTACTCATATATGGAATTTAAAGAAAATATAGCGATTACCCAAAAATGCCGATTTTTCAATAGAAATACACGTCTCCTTCATTTTCAGAAAATGATCTCGTTGTGTGCATGAATAAAATATCTCAAAAACGAAAAAAATGTTTGAAGCTCAAATTCTCTATCTAAGCTAGGTGCCTACTAAGGATCTGACAGAAAGGCTTGAATAAAATTGGTGAGTTGAAAGTTGACTAATGTGTTTAAATCACACCACTAGGCTTTGTTTGGAGAGAGAGAGAGGGGGGGGGGATTTTTAATTCTTTGCCCAGCAGGCATTTATCAAGCTGTGTGACTAATTAGAGAGCATTTTCAATATGATGGATCAGTAAATGGATTAGAAGTTCTACGAGGGTTGCCTTTTATATTTGGTGATTGCGCTAAACTAGTGCTGCTGACGTTTCTATCGTAAAGTTTGTCATTTTTGATGGTACTCAGAATGTATTGACATACGAGCGCTATTAGTGTAGTTTACAATAACTTGAAATCATCTCGGCTTATAATGGAATTATATCGTGAACATTTTCGAGCGATTATTTTTTACAACTGTAGACGTAGATTATTCCAACAGTGCATCGATAGACTTAATTCGACGAGTGCACGTGACACGATGTAAATATGGTATCCTAACAATTCCAACCCATTAGAACATTTTAAAAGATAACTGTTCATTTATGAAATTAAAACACATAAACTCATAAATAAACCATTATACTATTTCAATAAACTAATTGTATTTAAATAAATAAATAATTATTTGACACTATGACTATAGTAGTTATTAATTATATTATAATAGTCCCCTTTAAATCTGTTCGTATTATTTTATTAATACTTTTGATTTCTAACAATCTTTTGAATTGAAATCCAGTACTAAACCCCTGAATGATAGAATCATTTTTCTATTTTTAATAATTGGAAAAATAAGTGCATAAAATTTAATTTACTATTATCAAATATAAATTGAGGAGGATAGTAAAATGAGAAAATCACAATAAACTTAACAACGTACAATAGTAAAATGGACCCCAAACAATTTTGGGAACAGAGGACAAGGTTTAATAAATTTCAAAGATCTAATAAATAATTGTTTTATGAATTTTAATTAAAATCATTAGATCTAATTTTGAGAAAATCGAAAAAACTAATAAAGTACATCAGTAAAGTACAGTACTAGTACTTTGGCTGATTTTATTGAAAAGTTTCGAGATGCAAGCAACGAGTAGACATACCTAGCCTAAATATGAAATTTCAGCCTCATACATTTTTTTGTTTTTGAATTAAATCTTGTTTACACACAGACAGACCATTTTGCGCGATTTTTTAGACTCAGTGGATCTCAAAACGTCAATTTCCGCTGAAACTTCGATATCGAATTTTTTTGCGATCGCAATACTTTCTCACTATATATATAAATAAAAATAGGCAATTAAGTTGCAACATTTTCCCTTTTCAGTCATCGCTAACCATATCCTCTGAGAATATTAGATGGCCGCCCTACAACACTATCGAGCAAGTCATGTCATTTTTTTTTAGTTAATGTTGTTTGGATAAATAAATATCTTTTCATTAATTGAATTTTAAATGTTATTGTATATTGGATAATAATTAATATAAATAAATAAGGACGGAATCTAAATGGTTCAGAAGAAAAATGAATTTAAAAAAGTCAGAGATTAAATACAATTTTTTTTTTTTTTTTTTGTAAATAATCCGCTCCCATTCAGAAAATTGAATTATTCTGAGTTCCGGAAAATGAATTTAAGAGCTTGTGAGTCTAGCTTTTTTTTTTCTTACGTTAACCCAATTTTCTCAGGGGCCCCTCCTTTTTCCCTTTTTTCATTTTCCTACAAAATAGCTATTATTTTTGGGTGACTTTCAGTTTTTTGAGTCCATTATTGAAAAAGAGATTGATTAGTCCGCTTTCCAACGATTAGAACATTATTAGTAGTTTTGGTATTTTATTTTAGGATTTTGATCTTTATAGTTATTTTTTCTCAACAAACTTTAACAAAAATTCTCTAAATTTTTGCTTTTAAAAATCAAATTATACCTGAATTTTGGCTAGCCATATTTAATTGGAAACCGTGTTTATCAATTCATAAATACAAAATTTTTTGGTATATTGGTTTCAAAGGATTAACAACCAAAAAAGGGCAGAGAAGCCAAAATTAAATTGCTTTTTTTTGAAATACCAATGTTTGATTAATTTATTTATGATCGTAATTAGATTAATATTTGCATGTACTTTGATAAACCATGTTAATATAATACATGGATTCTATATAATTATAATATCCCCTTATTGATATAATTTGTACTTAATAAGTTATGATAATCAGATACAATTTGCATGATAAATACTTTACAATCAAAAATACTTTATTTGACTTGAAAATCTCAATTGAAAAGCATGAAATGTCTTAATTCAAGATAAATTATTTGATGATATGAAAATTATTGCCATATTTAAATAACTTATAAAGAATTATTTATTTTAAGATAAGACATGTAAAAAATTTTGCCACTATTCAAAAATCCTTTTCGTTCCGTTTCGATTTCCAGGAGGCCAAAATTTTCTTTATACATCCACGTTGAAATAAATAAATCTTTTTTGCCACTCTTTACATTATTTATTATATAATTATTTAAATAACTTATTTTTTTTATATTTGGTTAAAGAATTACCAATCCAGCAATATTATTCCATTTCTTATTAGTTCGTTTTAGACAAGTTTTATCCTTGTAAATCCTTGAATAGAAAGGACGGTAAACAATTGCTAAAATATAAAGATTATTAATATTACTTGTCATATAGTAAACAATTTCAAATTATCTTACCTAAAATATAAAGAAGTGAATACAAGTCCGTTTTTTAATTTACTGGTTAATTATCTTATATATATATAACATTACAATTGCTTGAATAATATTTTATTATATAATTCTTACAGGAAAAACGTTTTAATATAAATTTGAATAGAAAAAGTCTTTTTACATTAAAACAGAATGTTCAACCGTCCAAAATAAAAATAACCAAAACACTAAAAGCGCTAAATTTCAAATTTACATCCTCTATTAAAAAAAAATCATGAAAACATTCATTACACTTTTAAAAAACTTTTGATAAAAAACTTTGTTGGAAATCAGTTATAGTAAGATAGAGGGAAGGTTCGAGGATTAGAACTCTCAAACCTATATTGAATTTTTTATATTAATGGAAAATTAATGGAAAAGACTTAGAAGAAGAGATAGAATTTAAAGTAACCTCATGATTTTCAGACAGATGACAATGACATGAGTTCAAGTAATTGATTGTTCCATTCAATATTATTGTTTAATTATTAAATTGATTTTCTCTATTGAAATGCAATTATAAACTAATAGTAATTTATATAATTTTAATTAGAGCAAAATCCATTAAATTAAATTTTTTATTCAATTTTATTTTATTAATAGAAAAGACTTGAAAATAATTTCATGATTTTCTGACAGATGGCTTTAACATGCATTCAATAATGGATTGCTCCATTCTATAATTATTAATATTGTTTCAATATTGAAATGTAATTCTAACATTTATAATATCATTTTAATCAAAGTGTAAAATTTAATAAATTAAATTTTAATTAAATATTCACAATTAAATAAATATTTTATTATTAAATCTTTTAAAATATATTATTATATTATTATAACCTTTGAAGTTCATTAAGTAATTATTTTTTTTTAATTTTTATTTAATTTTATTAATGTTGGCGCATTGATTTATTTTTCGTTTATTTTTAATTAAAAATTTAATACTTTTTAATTAAATTATAATTAAATTATATAATTAATTGTCTAAGACTTAATTTCCTCTTTATAGCTCTTTTCATTGATTTTTTTCTTTATAATAAATCTAAAAGAATCCATTGTAAAGATTAAAAAAAAGATCTGATGTGAAACACTCTTAGCCTATTTTTAAAGATCATTCATGTTTAATACTTCCAATTTTAAATTTAAATTTACTATGTAAAATGTAAATATAAATATATTTCATATATTCTTCTTCTTCTTCTTCAAGTGCCATGTCCGCTCCGGACGTTGGCTGTCATCATAGCGATTGACTCCTTGTTCACCGTTCTTCGGAACAATTCCACTGAAGAAAGTCCATACCACTCTCGTAGATTCTTCAGCCACGAGATA
>JAAAKE020004476.1:0-11182 GCA_010014785.2 Anisolabis maritima
CATGTGTTCAGCCACTCCTCATCTGAACTCTTCGTCCCTTATTAAGTCACTTTCCTCAGTTCTCTGCATTTATTATTCATTAATGAAAAAAAAAATTTCCAATAATATTGAAAAAATTTAATTTTTGTCATTTTCATAAATATAAAATAACGCTTTTATCTCCAAAAGTTATTAAAAATAAATTTATTTAGTAGAAATTTGTCAATAAATAATTTTTTTTTAAATTTCTTTCATGTAGGGATCTACTACAACCTCAAATTGTACATCTTTTAGACTCTTTGTGGTTTGAATTGTAGCCATAAAAATAAATGACTTAAATGTCGGACTTAATATAAAAGAAAAAGTTAAATCGAAAATATAATTTATTTATTTATGATAACAAATGTGAAAACTTCAATTAGTAATACTTTAAACAAATATTTCCATATAAACTTACATAAACATTAAAAATAACGCACGCGCCCAGAATCGAACCCAGAATTCTAGTTTTTCCTCACCTCTGCTTTTATTAGATATCAAAGATCCTGGGTTTGATTCCCGGGTGGGACAAATTTTTCCATTATTCCTAATAATATTCCATTTTTTTTTTTTTTTAATCTCAGGAAATTATTTTAAAGATTTTTTTTTCATAGGTTTCATTCGAAACTGTTTATTTTTCATAAGTGGGTGGGGATTTAATCAAAACAAAAGCAAAGAAAAAACAAAGGGTAAATCTTCTAAGATTGACATAACGACATTAGCATTTTAATATCTTCGGTTGATAACTAAATCATTTAACAAAAATGCGATATCTCTCCCTCCCCTTTTCCCTTGCTGACATAAACAACAAGCCAATTTTTTTTTCAAATTAACCAGAATAGCTTCATTGTTTATGAAATCTAATAATTCTATATATTTATTAAATTCCCATGCAGCTTCTTAATTCATATCTTCAATTTTATTTTATAAATGAATTCCATCATTTTTTTTCCGAGAAATTACTCTATTTTTGACATAAAAACTTTATTTTAAATGTCACATTTCATTTATTATTTTCTCTTACCTCTATATGAAATATATAATGAGAAAGTATTGTTTTGAATTAACAGTTCAATAATAATAATAATAATAATAATATATAATTAATAAAATTGTTCGCTTGATTAGATTATTACGTAATTAGGAAATGTTTTTTTAATTTCCGAGTCGTGCGTCACATTTTTGTAAAAAGTTCATATCCCACAATTTTTGAGTTGTAATTCATGCGTTATGAAACTGAAAGGGGTTCTAAAAACCGATAAAGTCCCATCTAATAACTTATCCAAATACCTTGTCCAAATAATTGCAAAATTTGCTGTTTACAAATGTTGAGTATAACAAGCTCTTGTTTTTTTTTTTTTTTTTTTTTTATAATACGGATTCGTTTCGCGTCCCCGCTAGTTAGGCAACCGAGCGTGTCCGTTTATCCAAGAAAATTAAGAATTTGTTCCCTCTCTTTTTATGTATTCATTAGATTTTCTTATTTACGTATTTATTGTCCCTACATGCTTTTATATATATAAATTCATTTTTTTTTTTTTTAATTTTAAATAACAATTGTCAATCAATAAAAAAATTCCCTTTATTCAGAGGATTTCCCTGGATTTATCCGATCATATTATTTGTAAATAAATTTATTGCCATTGAATATTTTTTATCATTTATTTCTAAAAAAAATACTTTATTTATTTATTTTTTTTCTCAAAAGGGACATTTCTTTTATTTCTTAAAGGAAATTATTTATAAATTTCTTTTGACAGAATCACTAAGAGGTATAATGCTTGAAATGTTCTTAAAAGTAAAATGCAGGGGGGGGGGGGGAATCGTTTAGGCAATTGATTGTATTATCCGGACCAAAATAAACGAGATTAAAAATAAATAAAAACTTGTGGTACTACAAAATTATCGATTATTTTAAATATTTTATTCGCAGGAATTTTATATTTTAACTAGATATCGATTGGCATGGTTAGAGAAGCTCTTTACACGGGCTTGATTCAAAGGTCGCTTTTAGTAAACATTTCAAAGACGTTTTTTTTTTAAATATATAACAAAAATTACTTACAATGGAATTTTGAATAACTGTTATATAGATTTTTTGATTTATTAAAAATAACGACACTAAAGTTAAGTACTCTCTTCGGGGGCTTACATACTAAAAATAAAACATACATTTTATGTGTCTTTAATTATTTAATTGATATATAAAATTTAAAAAAAAATTATGCTGGCAAAGTTACTTCACTTTCGGTTGACTGATTTTGCTCAAACAAATTCAAAATAAACTCTTCTTAATATAAATTTATGTTTAAAATTTTCTAGAATCTATAACTTCGAAAAAATTTAAATTAATTAGTTCGTTAAAAAAGTTTTTTTTTTTTTTTTTTTTTTAACTTAAATTATACTTTAAAATTTCTCAAAATATTAAATTATAAATTTAAAAATAACATCATCGTATATAATTATTAATATTTACGTTATTATTATATTTTATTTTTTTTTTTATGTGGAAAACTTTCCCTGTTAAAATCAAATATGAAATTTTATTTATAATATTGAAGAAACATTTTCTCGAATGACATTTCTAGTAATCTTACTGTCTTTCGAAGGATGAGGAATGAAAGAAAAAAAAAACTGAGAAGAAGCTGCTCTTAGCTGTACCGGTTGCTGTCTGAGCCGTATCGGCAGCCCCCGGATATCCGCTACGTGCACAGATACAATTTAATATGCTCGTCTCAAATGGACATTAACTCTAATAGCCGTTTTCAATCATCCATATTTTCATATTTATGTTTAACGACCAAATACAAATCACAGCAGAAAATCACTCCATTGGCAATAAATTGCCCTTTTTTTCTCTCTCCTCTTTCTCCTCCTACCAGTAATTTTCAATTTCCCGGAATTTACTATAGAAAAATAAATCTACTAGAGATAGTAGTAAAATACACTTTTCTAAGAAAAAAATAAAAAACCAAACTATATTCTCTCTACTTGTCCAATGTGCATGATCTCGGAATAAAAAATATTATTTCATCTATTTATATATTAAATGAAACAATGTCTAATTAAATTGTTTATTTATTTTAAAATACTAATAAATATTTATGATATATTCTTTAATAGGGTTTATTCATTAAGGAAATCCAGCACTTCGTCCATCCGTCTTCTAGCGTTTAATATTTAAATTTGATATATTATCTAGCAAAAAAATAGACTATTAATCTTATATACACCAACTTGTAGTAGTTTTGTACTTTTCTTATTTTCCCAGCCTATTGTTATGGTTTAAGAATTAATTTAATCTTATTAGGACTTGGGGCACTCGCATTTTCACACTAATTTCATAGGATTGAGGCAGGTCTACTTATGGTAGAGTGGATCACCAAACATTATCCGCTCTATTAAAAATATATGAAAAAAATAAATAAATATCTCTAAAAATTAAAGATAATTAAATAATGAGGGCCCTTGGGTATTACCATTCCTTTTTCCTCCCAGGAAAATCTATAAAGTAATAGTATACTCCAATAGTATAGGCTATTTTTTTTAAATTCCTCCTCTTAATATTTTATTTTATTTTTTTGAAGAAATTTTTTTTTTTTAATAATATGATACTAACATGTTACTTAAATTAAATGATAAGATTAAAAAAAATTTATGAATTTTAATGCTAATAATACTTTATGAAATGAATAAAAAAAAATACTGCAATACTCAGCACATAACCAACCACCTTCATAATATTAAATCACATTTCAAATTCTATTTAAGCCGTCACTATAGAATTTTATAATTAAATTCAGAAATATTATTTATTATATAGATAAATTTTGTCAATAAATGAAACGATTTTTAATTAACTTTTTTTTACAAAAAAAAAAAAAAAAAATAATTTTTTCTTTACTTTTCCAAATTTAATAAAATATTCATATTTTTGGGTTCTATGCTAGAGTCGGTCCTGGAGTAGGGCTTAAAATTGTTTTAAAAACTTATAGAACTATAGGGGTGATGGGATTATGTTGGTGAGTTTTATCATCATCATTATCATTGCCCTGATAGGTCCGCGATGCTGAGTTCGGCCAAATCTCAACCACAATTTTGTTAAAATATACAATTTCCCGCATCTAAAATAATGAGGATAATCCTATTTAATAATAATAATAACAAAATGAAGAAAGTATTTATTCTCATGCAAAAAATTGAACATTTAGATTCTCTCTATATTTATTTATTCCGACAATATATTTTTAAATAATTTTACCGAACCTCCTCCAATTGATTTAAACTGCCTGGGATCCGAACCCATACCTTTTGGCTTTGAAGATTATCAATACTGACACTGTCAATATCTTTAATCACTTGACACGGGGGGGATTATGTTGAAAATAACTTCAACACCTTTTCGAATTTAAGGAGTCGAAAAACTTTTATTTCCAATGATAACTCAAATTCGAAAATTTTATATTAAATACTTTTTCTTTTTTCTTTTTCCTCTAGATAATAATATTATAAAAAAAATATTTTATAGATATTTTTTCAATTTATTTGAATGGCTTTTATCAACTAAGAACTCGTTTTATTTTTTTTTTTTCAAATGGCAAATTTTATTATATTCTCATTTAATTTTTTTTTCAAGCGAGAGGGCAGACAGCCTTCAGTTTTAGTAGAGGCTCAAAACCAGAAAGAGACGCTCCTCTTATTTATAAGTGTATTTATTTTTGTTGTTGTTTGTACATAATGCAAGATGGGTACTCAGCCATCCGCCCTAACCACCCTCCTTGTGACCTCTCTTAAAGGTAATTAAATATTTAAATTATTTCATTGTTTATAAATGAAAAATACTAAAAAATTATTTTTTTCTCATTTCATTTATTATTAAAGTATTTTTTTAAAGCTGTCATATGGAGAGAGTAATTATTTTATAATAGAAAGAATATTTTTTTTTTTTTCAAGTATATTTTTATAAATTAAAAAAAAACTTTTATAAAATTTTATGCGCCGTCTTTTTTAAAACCCTTTCGAACAGCCGATTTACATAGGAAGGTATTGCAATCATACAAAAAATATTTTTCTTTGTTCCTCTCTCTCAATTTTTCTTAAATATTTTATTAATTATAAAATTTAAAGAAAAATTTTTTGTGAGGAATATTATTCCTTATAAAGTTAATTGAAAAAATTTTGTAATTGTTTAAAATTTTTTCATATTCAATCTGGTGTGACTAATCACATCAAGCAACTCTATCAATTCAGAAACGATCACTTAACGAGAATTTTTTTGAATTAAACCTTTGATTTAACTTAGCTACTCAAAAAAAAAATCCCTTTTGTGAATACGTTATTTAAAAATAAATTCCAGCTAGAATTTGTATCATCTATAGTCAAATAAATATAGTGGGTTAAATCGATAACATTTGATTTTAGTAATTATTGCTAGTATTCTGTATACAAATATTTTATTTATATTTCTTCGTATGATCAATCAAATTGCTCGTTGGAAAAGGCGTTCTCAAGAACAACGCTTTAAAATTATAATACGGCTAATAATTTTCAAGGATATACGAAATATTACATTATTAACAACAACACAATTATGCACAAATATAACATTTTATTATTATTATCATCATCATCGAAATTTAGAAATTCTTAATGATTCCCCTCAAATTATATGGGATAATATATTATTATTACTTTAGAGTAGAAGTATTTATTTTTATAATTCCTTTAATTGTTAAATTTAAAGCACGCCTTTTATTTCCGTTAGCAAAACACATCTTGAATGAATTTTTTTTTAAATGACGGTCTCTTTTTAAGACTAAAGGGATTTCTGATTTGCTTCAGTGATTTTACAGTGCATTAAAGTAAAAGTTTTAAGCCCCCAGATATATAAAGTTTTTTTTTTAATCCAAAGTCAAATGGCGATCTTTTTTTTTACTTTCTTTAAAGAAGATTATAAAGTATATTTTAAGAATTATTAGTTTTAATTTCTAACTCCTCCAAATTGTATCGGTTGGAATCTCCGAATATTCTAATTAGAAATGGCTCTGAGTTTCAAAATGGCGACGAGCTCATTTAGTTTAAAAGAAAATTCGGGCCCTAATGACTTTTTGCTGTTGCTTTGCTTTAAGGCTTTTTTTTTTTTACTCTTTAAAATAAAAAAAAAATCTTTCTTTTGTATTTGCTCATCGGCTTGAAATTTTCAAAGATCCTCATCGTCGAATCTACATTATTTTAAATTGTACTTGATTTTTTTTTTTTGACATTTATTTCTGCCAGGATGATATTCTTTTCATCTTCCGCCAACTGACCCACTGGAATTCTTTTAATTAAAATTAATTTGATCTCGCTCATTTTTGAAATTCCACCAAATTAAAGCCACCGGAGAAAGTGAAAAAAAAAAAAAAGGAAAAATATCATTTAAAAAAAAAAATTGATTAATGTTCTGAGGTTCTTGCATTGTTGGGAAAATTAATACCAAAATGTAAACTCAAGAGGTCAGTAGTTGGTAAAATATTATTATTTAAGGGCGCAAAACAAATACTTAAATTTATTTTTGACAGACAGAATTAAATATATTTTTAATTTACGATATTTATATTTTTGGGGGAAGTCATTCGAAGACTTTTTATTAAGATTTTTTAGATTAATGACTTATTTTATTATATAAAAGTTCTTCCAAACCCCATTAGAACAAAAAATTCTAATTTGATTTTTATTGAGAAAAATAGAAATTTTTCATTCTGAAAAAATTAATAAACCTCAATTAATCAATTAATACAGAAGGAATTTTGGTGTTTCCTGGGTCGAATTATAAAATAATTTTCATAATAAACTTTTTTTTCTCCTCATAAATATTATTTTTTATTTTTAATTTAATTGCGGGTGATGTTTTTTAATTCATTTATTTATTTATATTTTCATTAGTAAACCTATACGTTTAACCCACCCACTTTATTTATTTAATTATTTTTCTTTAAAGCTAGAACTTGACACTAAAAGTAGTAAAAAAAAACTTAGCTATTTACTATTTTATTATTATTTTTTTATTTTTTACTGCAACCTTCTACTTGTTTGGAAAGGGGAGAATTTTATTCTCCGGTTTACTGAAAAGGAGGAATAAAACGAAAAAGGTTGGGAACCACTGCATTAGGGTTTTTGTTTATAGTGGGGGGATCCGGCTAAATGCATTTTTTTCCTTTGACCAGAACCATAATTTAAAAGGGAAGAACTTTAAGGTGGGTTCTGGTTTCAAACCATAGTCAATCAAAAATTTTTTTTCTTTTCTAACTAAATTCGAATAATTATGTTCAATATCAAAAGAAAAATGGACGAATATTATGGTAGATAATTTTTTTACAGAAAAGTAATTTATTTTTTTCAATGAATGTATAGACCCACTTTTGGAAATACTTGCATGATAAAAAAGTATCTATATTCAGTGATATGGGTTGAACTGACAGATTGTGACCCGAATTAGTAACTTTCTTGGGTGGGTTCCTTTTCCCTTCCCCAGGAGGAGGGAGATAGAGTTAGACATTTTTGGTCGGAAAGTGGATTTGAATCTAAATAGCTAAGTGGCTTAGCCACTTCATTCCTACTGCTAACTATATTTTATTTTGAAAAAGTTGCTTAACATTTTTTTTTACGTGATAAATATTTTATTTTTATTAGTTTTCGATTAAGCCATAGCTCTAATGAAATGTAATTATGTAATTATTCAATAGACGTGTTGTCTTTGTTCAGTAATTAAATTTATTTCAACTTGGATTGTCTCTACAATTTTCTAAATTAAAACTTTCATCAAAATCATTTAAATTCCTTTGCAGATGGGCTTTAAATAATAAAACAAGTAGAAAGAAACATTTCTCTAAATTAGACAATCCATTTAAATTTCAATGGGAATAGATTAAGGTTAATAATGCATTAGTTAATTCTAATCCTTGTAATTTCAATGAAATTTTCAAAGTTGGGGGAAAAAATATTTGTCACTTTAAATTAGATGATTTATTAGTAGAGTAGATAGAATTTTAGAAAATGTTGACACACCGTCCTTTTTTTGCCCTTAATATATTTATATAATATTTAATTTTTGTCAATTAATTTTTTTTTAGCTATCTTTCTTCCTTATATTTTTATAATATTATTTCAATTAATTGGTAGCCAATATAATAATAAAAAAAAATTACTAATCTAGAGTTCATTTCTCGTTCTGTGCGAAAACATTTATTTAAGTTATAATATATAGCAATTAATTTAAATAAATAAGGAAATTCGACGTGGTTATATGAAATGTGCCTCAAATTTATATAAAAATCATTTTTTAAGTAAAAAGAACTTGAAGACATCATTTGAAAGGAGATTTGAAATTTTAATTAATTCTTAAAATTCCATAAATTTTTGTTAAAATAAAATTTGAATAAATAATTAGTTTTTATTATTTAAAAAATGAATTTTTAAACAAATATAAAAAAAACCTTTTTTTTTTTATGTTATTTTATTTAAAACTAATTAAGTCTTGATTAACGGATTTCTTTAGAACAAGCAAAGGAATTAAATCTCTTCAATTACTTGGATTTTGCAAAAGATTTTTTTATCTCTCCCTTTGATAAGCGTAGTATTTCTCCTCTCATATATTTTTCTGACTTTGGAACATTTTTTTTATTCTTCGCTTTCTTCTCTTAAAAATATAAATAAATAAAGCAAAAACTGAACTGTACTCTATTTCTAAAAAGAACAAATGAAATATTAAAAATAATAATAAAGAAAAAAATAAACATGACATCTCGCTTTGTAAATATTTTAATTTTGTTATAAAAGTTGTTTTATAAATATTATAATACAAAGAAGGTTATTATAATAATTAGTCTCCGACAAATTAAATTCATTAATTCCCGCCTCTCGATGTTCTAATTTTTTCATCCCTTCTAATCTCAAAAAATAATAAAAATTATTTCAGGCATCAACATCGCTCCCTGCATCTCACTTAACTGGAATTCCAAAAACGGCGCCATTATCAAATATTAATATTTTTGAGATAAAATCTTATAAGTGACATTCGATTTTGTGGGGCCTCTACAAATAATTTAGACAATGCAGGGAAATATTTTTTAATTTTCAATTTTTTTCATCTTTATATAAAATTTTGTTAGATAATACTGTAAGCATTGTTTGTATGTCTACCCTATCTATTGTTAATATTTATACCTGAACTAATAATTTTATGACTATTTAATTTTTTTTATTATTATAGATATAAATACTGAAGAGCAAAGGGGAGGATCAAGATGCTTTTTTTATGCTTTTAAATAAATTTTAAATCTAAAATTTCACTATAAAATTTCAAGCCCATAAATATTTATTTCGTAATAATGAAAATGTACAACTTTTAAAAAGAAAATTTATTTATTATTTATTTCCAAGAGATTTTGTTTTCTCCTTTTTTTTTTTTTTAATACCAAACAAATGATTTATAGTTGCTCCGTATTTCCTTTGGCAAGCAACATGGCATCCGTCATTTGGCTCGGCGATTTATTGCTAAATAAAATAATTAGCAAGAAATAAACAGTATTCGCAATAAAGAAAACTAGAAAAGGGTAAAAAAAATAAATAAATAACTATAATCATTATCCTAACATGGAAACAAACTTTTTATGCAGATTATAATTCTTCTTCGCTAACGTGGAGCTTTTTTTTTGCAATTTTTTTTTTCTACTATCAATATTTATTTCGCGAATAAAAATAAAAAGTTGAACAAATATTTTTTTTTTTATCACGAAAGCAAAAATGTCCATACATGGGATATAAAATTTTTAATGCATATTATAAGAAATGGATTATATTTATTTTTTAACTCTTATTAATACTTATGTCACTCCCCGGTGAATAAAAATTTTAACTGCTCACTGTAGAGGAAAATAACTCCCACCAGCTTGATATTAATCTTTAGCCAAGGGCAAATTTCTATTCCCTCAAGCCTTCATCTAATTAACCAAGCTGTTTGGGTGTAAACAAGGAACCTTCCTTTCCTATCTACACCTTTCTATATATCAACATTTCGGTCGCGTTCTACCATTTCATAACTTTGAAAATAAAATACATACCAATTAATAAATATAATATGAAATAAAGTAATTCTTCTTTTTTGCTTATTAATTATTAAAAGATTGGGATGAATAACAATATAATATTCATTCTTTTTGCATCTTATATATACCATTGCATTAGTGCTTAACCCGAGGGGTCCATAAAATTTTAGTTTTTGTAATTTATACGATTACAATAATAAATAAATCATAACAAATTAAAATTAATAGTTATCGTAAATAGTGCATGAGAGACTGACTTAACTTTATTAAAATTAAGATTAATTATATAATTAACTCGATTAGATTGTTGCATACGAGTAGCATTAAATAATACAATAGATGCGAAAATGGACAAATTAGTGGAGTGTCCAGTAACAGGGATCTCATTAAATAAATCATAGCTCCTAAGTTTATAAATAGATCTTATTATTTTACATCCCATTATAATCCATAAATAAAATTATTATCTAAAAAAAATATTTCGGGAGTCGCGAGTATAAAAAGGTTAAGAATCACTGTACTATTGCATAATAATAAAAAATATATCAAAAATTGTTTGCTATGTTTTTTAATTAATTTCCTGAACAAATTCGGAAACGTCTAAATAAATATTAAAAAAAAAAAAAAAAAAATACATTAGAAAACCTTTTTTATAAAACTTTCTTATTAATAGTTAATTTGTCGGACAATCGATTTGCTGGCACAAATATCAATAAAGAGAATCTCTCTTAACTTGGTTTGTTTATTATCATTTGATTAATTTGGATTTGATTTGGTTCATTTTATTTTTTTCTTAATTATTCCTTTGTATTTTTTTAAACTCCATTAATAAATTATCATAAATTAAATAAATAAAATACAATATACATTTCAAGATTTTCCTATCTTTAAAAACAATCTCTAATAAAAAAAAAATAAAAAAAAAATAAAAAACTGAATCGAGTTACAAAATTAACCAAAATGTTTATAAACTTTTCTTAAATATATTGATTTGTAAGATTTTTGTTAAGAGTGGGAGGGGGGGGGGGGGGGGGGTTTGGGTTAAGTTTTCTCTGTTTTTTGGAGTTGTAATTTTTTTT